>JARHVA010010903.1:45000-112500 GCA_037957365.1 Torreya grandis | reverse complement strand
CCTTCAGCATCTAGTGACTCCAAAGAACACCCATCTATCTAGTGGTAGAGCAGTAGCTATATTTCATGCCAAAGGTGACTCCAAGATCATCTTCTATAGGTATTCTTTTTGAGTTTGTGAAATTGCCTTTAAACTTAGAAAGAAGGTTAAGGTTCACCCATACTCACCCTTACATAAGAATCTACCCTCCTAAACTATTCATAAGGTATACCTATGCAATAAGATCTTTATCAGCACCTTTTACTACTATGATTCCCCAAAGAGCTTTTGTGGGATTCAGTGGCTATATCCCTTTCAATTTACCATAGTATGATTATATGTCAGTAGTATCCCTCAAAAGTGTTCTTTATTACATAAGAGACCAAGTTGTAACTCCTACTGAACACATAATAGACATAGCCAACTTCTTCAACATTCACAATATCACAGTGGAGAACATGGCTATTAGGATATTAGTTATATCCTTCAAAGGAAAGGCATTAGACTAGTATAGGGGCCTAGCTCCTAATTTTATCCACTCATGGAATGAGCTAAGAGAAACCTTGTGTAAAAATTTTGTAGATAAGAGTGATCATCTGTCACTTGTAGAGCAGTTGACCATAATCAAGAGCTCCTCATGAAGTCATACAAGACTTCAATATGAGATTTAATAAGGCATGGGATAGAATCCCAGCAAGTTCTAGACCATCTCTAAACTTTTCTTTCTTTTATTACTTAAAGGCTCTCAACATTGACATAACTATAATGTTTCAATCTATGGGAGGAAACATACTGCTAGATGTATATGAGGTGGTAATCAAGGAAGAAAATTGCATAGTTTAGGCTAAGAAGCTTACTCCCAGACCCCCAATGTCTCTTTTTCTATAGATTAGACCACCTCCTATTGTCATTCTTAAAATTTATGTTATACTTCCAATGCCAACAATTGTTGATGTGACTTCACCTAAGCAAGAGAAAGCATCTGCTAGTGGATCCAATGACTTTCAAGAGTAGAAGAATTACTTGGAATTGAAAAGCATGTTCCAATCCTTAGGGAATGATGTGGTCAATGTCAAAAGGTATCAAGCTTATATGAAGCCTTATCAATCTCTGTATTAGCCTTAGTAATAGCCTTATCAAGCTAATAGGCCAACCTAAAAAAGAGGTTTTAAAAGATAGGGGTAGCCAAACTATGTTAGGTAGCATAATTATAATCTGAACACTATAGGCCCTTCCAAATCCTAGGTCCCAGTTCAAAATAATGTGTCTCATGAGGTTAAAGGGACAATTCCTTATAATCATTCTTTTGGACAATCCATTATCCCAACTAATGGATCTAACAAAATGTTCAATGATCAATGGTAGCAAGCTGTTGTTTATGGATATACCTAGGCTCTTATGGCCCAAAGCATAGAGGTGTCCATGCTGACAAAGCAAGAGTAGCCTCCATAAAAATAAGGCTCGAAATAGGGTTCAAACCATTTGGAAGCCTCAATGGTCATCAGTGATCAAGAGGAGTGTTATGCATCCAATTAGTAGGCCACCCCTAATTTGGATCACATCTTAGTCTTAAAAAACACAAGGTTTAAGAGAAGGAATATGGGTGACAATCAGGGAGCTTTCAAAGAACCTCTTGTCAATACTCCTTCACTGACAAGTCTAGTAGCAGTTGCTCCAAAAACCTAGGCAAAGGCTGGAGGTATGCCAATCAACATTGTGGAGAAAATGAATAAATATAGCGTGAACATACCAATATGGGACATGCTTTCCATGCCTAGATAAGTATAAATTTTGTAGGAAGATTTGTCCAGGATGAGTGTTTCTCCAACTTCAAGTAAACAACCAAGCAAGGAAGCTAAAGTTTTCACCAATGTAGCCAAGAGTCCTTTGGGAGAAAGGTCAAGTAGTGTGACCAAGCCCCCCCATTCTACATCTCATTAATCATCGATGACTCCTTGGTGCACAACTACTTGGTGGATAGTGGGGCTAGCACCTCAGTCATGCCAAAGTCTATTGCTGACCAGCTAAACCTCAAGTATGAGTTTCACACCAAGGGAGTCTTACAGCTTGATGGTTCTTCTACAAAGCCATCAAGTATCATCAAAATTTTGAGCCTAACCTTGCATGCTTGTCCTAGCATGTTTGTGATGAAAGACATATTGATCTTAGATGTCACTCCTTGTGTTGCATTATGTCTTTCAAGAGAATTCATAGCCAAGATTGGGGGTTACCTTACAGCAAATTGGTCTTACATAGAATTCAAGACAAGGTGTGGGACTAAGGTCTTAATTAAGGCTAAACCCATGGCACAATTCCACATTGAACCCCATCAGCTAGATAACATAAACCTCAATTGTGTTATCCTTGATGAGGATGAGTTTACAATTGGCCAGGAGCTGAACACTCATCCTGAAGAGGCTCCAGACTTGTTCTTAGATGAGCTATGGGGAGATAACCAATTTTTAAACCCTTTGGAAGGTTTTGAGGAATGAGACATGTGTATCTATCTGCTATATTAATAAAATTAACCCATGTCTTCCCTCACTGGACCTAAAGAAGACCCCAATGGTTTATGGAAATTTTTGTTTAATAGCTCAAGGAGCAAAAATGGTGTAGGTGTTGGGGCAATGTTGATTTCCCCTTCGAGTAATAATATTTTATCTTCTTATAGGTTCTATTTTAGCTACTCTTCAAATGTATTAGAATATGAAGGCTTGATCTATAGCCTTCAATGGGAAAATAAAAGAGGAATCAAACTACTGCAAGTTTATGGGGATAGCAAACTCATAGTAAACCAAGTTAGAGGCTTGATTATTATAAATAATTACTTTATGAGGTCCTAAAAAAATTGAGTGTGGGACCTAATTAAATATTTTGAGGCCTTTTCCATTCAATCTATCCTAAGAAATTAGAACTATCATGATGATAGGTTGGTAGCCATGGGAGTTCAATTTGACATTCCAATTGGGCTAAAAGAAACCAAGGTTCAGTCACAAGTCAAGGTGGTGGTGAGGCCATCAGTGTCAGATAATGAAGCCCACTAAAAATTTTTTGAGAGTGACAAGAAAATTACTTGCTTCTTATATTATGAAGTTGAGTTATCCTCCTCCAACCAAGCTAAATTATAACATCAATATAAGGATTAGACTGTTCAGTTGAAGTTAAATAAACTTCCTAAGGGGCTAGTTACACTTGAGGGCCTTTTTCATGAAGGAGACCATATAAGGAAAGAAAAGGTAGTAATATCAACTAATGAAGAAAACTATGAGAGAGTCCTCATCTTCAAGGACAAGCTTCTCAATCTTGGGAAGGTAAGCAGCAAGGCTGAGAGGCATGCTTTCATAGCCCTTTTTCAAGAGTATGCAAACATTTTTACTTGGGAATACATCAACTTGAAAGTTTTTAATCCTAAGTTATCTCATTAAACCATAGATTTAGAGGCCAATGCTAAAAAAATGAGGCAAAAGTAGAGGCCTGTTAACCCTAAGATTGAAGAGCTGATGAGGAAGGAGCTAACCAAGTTGATTGAGTCCAGGATCATCTTTCCCATCAAACATTTGTCATGGGTAGCCAACTTGGTGCCTATAATAAAAAAGAGTGGGGAGATTAAGCTATGTGTGGACTTCAAATATTTGAACAAAGTCTCCTTGAAGGATCACTACCCTTTACCATCCATGGAGCAACTTCTCCAAGTAGTTGCAGGATCAAAACATTTCTCTCTATTGGATGGATATTTTGGCTACAACCAAGTCTGGGTGAAAGATGAAGATCAGTACAAGACTACCTTCACCACCAAATGAGGCATGTATGCATACCAAAATATGCCCTTTGGTCTATCAAATACTGGCACAACTTTCCAAAGAGTCATGGACATGGCTTTCCAGGGGCTACTAAACCAAATTGTACTGGTTTACTTGGATGACATCACAATTTTATCCAAGAATGTCGGTGAGCATATGGACCTCCTGAGGTTGATTTTTAAAAGGTGTAGAGATTATGGGATTTCTTTAAATCCAAAAAATTACATGTTTATCATGCATGAAGGCAAACTACTATGCCACATTATCTCAAAGGAGGGGCTATCCATTGGTCATGAGAGAACAAGTGCCATCTTGGCCTTATCCCTACTCAAACACAAGAAGGAACTCCAAAGTTTCCTTAGAAATATAAACTTCATGAGAAGATTTATCTCCCATTTTTCAAGTTTGGTCAAACCCATAACTACTATGCTAAAAAATAACCAAGTGTTCACTTGGTCAAATGAAGGTAAGTTAGCATTTCAAGCTATCAAGTAAGCCATCGCTCAAGCACCCACACTTATAAATATTAATTTCTCAATGGATTTCATAGTGTATGTTTTTGCCAACATTGATAATATATCATCCATGCTAATGCAAAAAAATGGTGAAGGACTTGAGTAACCATTAGCATTTTTTAGTCAAGGGCTTGAAGAGTATAAGGTGGGATATACCTTTGTAGAAAAGCAAGTCCTTGAAACAGTAAGGAGTCTCAAAAATTTTAGGCCAATGTTATCCAATAGAAAAATCCACCTTATGGTGTCTCATCTTGTGGTAAGAGACTTCTTTATTAACAAGGATTTGAGTTAAAAAAGAGCTAGTTGGATTACTAAAGTCATGGAGTATGATAGAGATTAAGGTCACTAAGCTAGTAAGAGGTAAAGGTTTATGTGAGAATATGTTTGATGACTTTCATGAAGACAAAGAGGTCATCTTGGTAATAGAAGATAACTTACAAGTAGATGCACCTCCACCTCACACTAGTTGGCTCCATGATATGATACACTTTCTGATAATAGGTGAATGCCCTCAAGGTATGGATAATGCAAAAAGAAGGTATTTCAAACTTTAATCCATACCTTATACTTTAGTTGATGGGGTTTTGTTTAGAAGAGACCTCAATGGAGTGCTCCTGAGGTGTGTATATGATGATCAAGTATCCAAGATTTTGGGGCATTCCCATGATGGGCCTATAGGAGGTCATTTTTCTCCAAGAACTACTACAGCAAAGATCATGAGGGATGGTTACTATTGGCCCAGCCTCTTCAAGGACACTTATGCATGGGTGAGGAAGTGTCAAAAATGTGCTCTTTTCATAAGGAAGCAAAGGTTACCATCTTTCCCTCTCAACCTAATTCAAGTGGAGCAACCATTCATACATTGGGGTTTAGATTTCATTGATATGATCAACCCCCCATCAAGTGATGGGCATAAGTGGGTGCTTACTACAACTGATTACTTCACCAAGTGGGTGGAAGCCATTCCATTAAAGGAAGCCAATGAAATTCCAATATTAGACTTCTATGACATCATTATAATCAAGTTTGGTGTTCCATCCACTATCATATCTGATAATGCATTGGTTTTCCTTGGCTTGAAAATAAGTGAATGGGCCCTTAGAATGGGCATCTACCTTAGCACTTCCTCAAACTATTATCCTCAAGGCAAAGGGTTAGCTAAGTCTAAAAATTAAAATTTGTTGAGGATTATCAAGAGGACCATGGAGGAGAATCAAAAGATGTGGCACTCCAAGTTGAAGACAGCCTTGTGGCCTGATTAGGTAACTCCTAAAGCTACTATTGGTAATTTTCCATATGTTTTAGTTTATGGAAGGGAGGCCAAGTTACCCATTTCCCTTGAGCTACCTACATTAGAGCTAGCCCATCAACTAGAGCTGCTAGAATATGAACCGATGAATGTGAGATTGGCATAACTCATAGAACTTGAGAAAAGGGACCTTATAATGAAGACACTAGAGGCACATCAAGATTAGGTCCCAAAGGCTTTTGACAATAGATATATATCAAGGAATTTTTAGGAAGGAGACATAGTTCTCAATTGGGACTCAAAAAAGGCTAAACCAGGCAACCATACCTAGTTTGATAGCTTATGGAGTGGCCCCTATTTGATCCATAGATGCAAACAGAATAATGCTTTTTAGCTCACCCAACTAGATGGGGAGTTATAACCCATCCCAATCAATGGGATCCATCTAAAGACTTGCTATTAAAAGAGTTTTTAGTCATTGTATAAATTGTACCTTTTGTATAGATTTTCAAGTTTTTTTCTAAGTACCTTGTGCAAATCCACTTCAGTTGTGTGATTTCCCTTCCTTAAGTGACTTAGGCACATTTTGTTTCATTTTATTTGTTCTTATTACTTCAAGGGAGATTTATAGATAAATCCAGCTCTATACAAAAATAGTGACTCCATGCCCAATGGATTGAATGAAGAAAATGAGCTGGGTTCTCAAGCATAGCATTTATGCTTCCGTGTGAATCACCAAAATTCTTGGCCATTTTTTGGCCCACATATTAAAATTTTCCTAAGTATGAAAAAGGGAGATTTCAGGTAAGAAAATGGAAAGTATTTGGGAGGGATTTAGGTTTTCTAGCAGTGACAACTTTGGGTTTTTAAAGGCGTAGTGCAAATCGGGTTTCTAGTAGTGCTTAACTTCTAAATGTTTTATAAGTATAATTATTTAAATTTTACAAACTTGGATTACTCATGGGTAGTGTATTTCATGTTCTTCAAGGAGTAGTACTTAATTACTTCATAATTTTTGAGTAGTCAGAAGCTCAAAATAAGTAAAGGGGCTTGATGAACCCGATTTGGTCTTGAAAAATAGTGCTTCTTAGGTTCTTCAAGGGACAAGTCTTTTTCAAAAATCTAAAGAGTATTTTCAAAATTCCAAAGGGAATTTTTAGGGAAAAAGGGACCAGTCAACTTTCTTGAAGGTACACTTCATAAATCCAAAGGGCTTTTTCTTCTCCAAGTGGATAATTGCAAGTTTCTCAAAGGGTATGTTACCCTTCAGAAGGACCATTTCAAAATTATTGAAGGTTATATTTCCCTTCAGAAGGATGATTCATGGAAGTATAAAGGGACATGAAAGAATTCTGAAGGGTCTCTTACCCTTTGAGAAAGTTCATTGTGAAAATTTTTAAGGATACATTCTGAAGATAGACACAGACAAAAAGTCTGAAGGAATTCCTTTAGACAAATTGTTTGAAGAAATTCCTTTGAGAGATTTTCCCAAAATAAATAAGCCAAGAAGGAATCCTAAGACTGAGTGTCCAAAGGAAATGATGGGCCAATGGATGTCAAAACTAGGATAAGTAACTAGCTGTTGGAAGTAATCATGTTTGAAAAGCTTGAAGTCTTAAGGCTTGGGAAGCAGCAAAGTGAGAAGACTTCAAGATGGATAAGTCCAAAGTAAGAAAGCTTTGAGAACCTAAATTACCCATGGGCACAGAGTAAATTGGGTTTCTCCAATTACTTTACTTTAAAGGATCTAAAAAAGCTTGAAGTTGGAAAGACCAAAGAACCCAAATTACTTTGCATGGAGTAAATCAAGATTCTCCAAGTGCTCGACTTAAGCTTGGTATAGAAACATGAGAATCATGATGTAACAAATGAAAGGATACCATGTGGCTTAATTTTAAGTAGAAAAGGCCAATTGGTAAAGGACAAGTGGCATAAGAATTACCAATGATCATGGGAGAGTCCAAGCAGCTAGTAGATGGAAGTTATGAAGGCTCTCATCTACCATGGTTCACTGCCCACAATCATCGTTCGATGATTAAATGCATCATGCCAAGAAGATACATTCTATCTACTCATAAAATGAATTTTAGATGCACCAAATAAAAAATTAAAATGGGAGGGGCTCAAGAGGATTTTTGAGTGATCCTAAATGGTGCATGTATGGATAAAAATAAAGTGCAACATCAGAGTTCCCACCATCGGTGACTTCTTCTCTCTTCCTCTTCTCTCTTCCCCCTTTTCTATATATATAGAGGTCTTGGATCCAAGAAAATCATCCCTAAACTAGTGATAGAATCACTTTACAAAAATCACTGCGTAACAGACCTTTGAAGCAATAAAGATTATTTTACTTATCCTTTTGTCTAAAAATTATGTTGAGTTAGCTTATGAACAATAACATTGTGAAGAAGCATCCTTCCAACCTTATTATCCTTCTTTATTTCTTATTTATAGGTGTTTTCTATTTAGTTTTAAATATGAACTTAATCTTTTCTGCCATTAATGGATGCTTAATGTGGATTTATAAATCTCTCTTTCCTTCACATTTGGTTCAGTGAGCCTAGTTTACAAAATATTTATACAAATTAACTAGTTAGGAGATTGTGTAAGTAAACTTATCTTATGTTGAATTAGTGTCATTCCCTAGGCCAAGTGGATCACTTACTTTTGGTGCATCACCTCCCTTAGCTTAGATTTATTTTCAAGTGATCCTCCTATCATTTTTCCTTATGCTGACAATAGATTTTAGTGTGAGATAAAAAGTTGAAGTGAAGTACCTAAGGAACTAGCCTTATAAAAAATCCTAGATGTTCAACCTCATCATAAGATACCCACATCCTAAGGTTGGCCCCATGCTTATACCTAGAAGTGAGGGAGCCTAAAGAACTCTCTCACAAGGGTGAAATTACAAGCTATAATAGGTACAGTTAATGTGAAATATAGATATAAATGTGCCTATTAGTATATACAAGTACATAGGGGTGTATTATTATGGTTATAGTTCCATGGGTGGTTATAAACTATATTAAATAATTATGTATAATAAAGCTTAATGCATGCATACATTCAAACCCCTAAACATATAACAAATGCTACATTGGATTACTCTATGTTTAATATGAATTGAGACTTGTTTTGTTATATCTAGTTGTTTTTATAAGAGTTATGTTTCCATGGATTTATGACTACTTTATTACACTAGTTGTGGCACTTAGTAGTTTTGTTTAAAAACAATAGACTCTAGTAATATGGGTTATCATAGGGTGTAGAATGTTAGGAAACTAATTATGGTAATTAGAATTTGTAGTTACATGTGTATTTTACTCAAATGGTGTTAACTGTAGTCATTATTTTTAGTATGGGATAGATAATAATGTAAGATTCATTCATATGTTTGACAGAATAAATGTATTCTTTGATTACTTCTATGTTTATCATGTTATGAGATATGATTTCTAGTAGGATATAAATTGTATGAATCTTTTGGTTAAATTATATTGACCAATCACACATTGTTAATATTAAGGAGTGAGATGAAATTCAATGGATTACTAGCATCATAATGCTAGATGAAGGTACCTCTGATCAAGTGGTGTATATGAATTTTGATTGATCTATAGATCACTATTATTTATTATTCTTAAAACTTTTTCCAAAGTATGTTTAGTGAGACACTATTATTTCATGAGTATGATTTACATGTTTGTGTGATATTTTTTAATAAAATGGGTTTTCTATGATACACTACATGTTTAGTTTTAGATATCATACAACATACGGGTACTTGCTTGTCTCTTTGGATTCACGTACCATCACTATCTACTCATTCATGAAGGGAGAGTCATTCCTTGATAGTATTAATGTGGGGGATAGTTGATCCATGATTAGTATGTAAAAGCGCTCAGATGATGATCTCCCTCCCCATAGTAGTACTAATTTTGAGATGACACTTGAGATTGCCACAAATACTAGAGTTCAAGAACTATGCTCCGAGGAGCCATGTATCTTATATGTACATTATATTGTATTGTACTTATTATTAAAATATTAGCATGAAGAGATGTAATTACTTTTTAATGTACATTGACAGTAGTGACTATAGACTAGTATCAATCATGGCTAAGGTTATATATTAGTATTATGGTGTGTTCTCAACATATTAGATATTAGTGATATATGATGTAATATGATTTATTTATTATTGTCATGCTTAGAGTATTTTGTATGATATCTAAGTATATTCTCATGGAGTAATCCATTTATGATATATGTGTTAACTTTTGAAAAAAAGCATGCATTTTTAGGTATATCCAAGTGGGGATATTACACATGGATAAAGGCATGTGTAAGTAAATAAGCTCGAACACGATAATGGAAAAATATCATAAAATAATGTATCCTAGGTATATCATGATCAAAGAAAGTGGATGCCCCCAATGTAATGATGACATGAGTAGAGAGAAGGTCCAACATTTGTATGTGCATATATCATGTGCCTAGGTATGTATGTATCACACTCAAAAGATGCATGAAACATGTGTGTATATAAAAAGAAATGATATGCTATCTAAAAACATGTAACCAACAACACATATGCAAAGGAGCTAATAAAATATAGAAATTTTGAATATTTTAGGATTTTTGAATTTTTTGAATTTTATTGGTAGTTTTTAAATATTTGGAATAATTTGGAAATTTTAAATATGGTAGGCCTAAATGACTTAGTGGAAAATATTTTCAAAATGGATTGGTATATATACAAGATCAATCCTCATTCATTCAAATCCTATCAAATTCATACCTCCCATATACAGAATTATAAAATAACTATCAATCAAGTATTCAAGTGAGAAAAGTTACCCTATTCATTCCTATTTTCATATGAGTCATAAGAACAATCTTTCTATAGGTCTAAATTACTAAAGTATTAGCCCATGAGATATATTTTTTAACTTACAATATAGGTTATTATATGTACTTGATTATCACATATTGCATCCCTATGCACATACAAGCTAACACATGGAGGTAAACTACATAAGTTTGATCCTCTCTTTGGAGTAGTAGATATGTAGAAAATGCCCATTGATGGGGGGTCCTTGGGGTAACTTGACATAGTGTGCCCACTAGACCATTTTTCCCATAGTCATTCCAAGGGTGAGGAAGCTAGGGTTTGATCATTTGGCAAATAGTGATAGCTTATGCACATGATCCATATACATTAGAAAAAAAGTGATAAAAAACTCATAAGGTTCTGGTTGGTTGCATCCAGATCTAGTTAGTAGTTCATATAAGACACCTATGTCTAAATTATATGTCTAAATTGATGTAACTATCCATATTTGATGCAAGCATCTGAGGCCGCATAATGTAAAAGTTTAGAACTTTTAGGATCTAATGTGTGTTTTAGGATCCTGATTTAGTCCACTTCCAACCTATTTCATCCTATATCAACATGTGCATAGTAAACTAGATAGGTAATCTTGTTTCTAATTTATTTTAATATCAATCAATAGTTTTAATTTCTATTTTTAGTATATATCAGTATTTAAATTCAAAATATTATTTATCTAAGTTTTACATTATTTTTGAGAACTTGCTTAATATCTACAAAATAAGTTGGTCCAATATCACTTGGAACTTGGGTATACATAATTATTTATATAGGATATACATATAGATAGTAGATTACTTGAGAAGTTTGAAGATTCAGATCTTAGCATGTGTATTTATAAATTGGTTAATAAGGTCATATCCTTTAGATTTGATCATAATTTTAGGTTTAAGATGCACCTATTATATATGTATAGGTGGAAAATTAGGTTGTGAACCCTTGCCTTTTTTTGTAATCACATTATGGACCACATAATTTAATATAAGCCATGGGTGAATAATGGGTGTGGGATGGTAGTTGTCACTTAAATAGGAGCTAGGTGAAACAAATGGTTGAGATCATGCATGTTGGTGTCTAGATACTAACTCTATTATATTACAAAAAAGAGTTAGAAAGAGATATTAAATGTCAATTTCATTTTAAAACACTCTCATTATATTAAAAAATTAGTTTATTGTATTGAAAGATAGGTTGGATTGAGAAATCATAAAATTAAAACACAACTATAATTATAAATTGGAGCTAAAAATAGCCTATAGATGCATCTATATTGAGCATAATATAGAAATTGAAATCCAATTTTTAGATTTTGAATATTTTGAAATCAAAACTAAAAAATCAAGGACACCAAATTAGGAAACCCTAATCAATTCTAGGGTTTTGAGACCAATGATCAAATTCACTAAATTTATAACCCTAAGTTTAGATATGGGGTATCTAGGTTTAAGAATATATAAATGATTAAGCATAAGGGTGATAAATAGATATATAATAGGCTAATTAATTTTTAGATTCAGATAAATAATATTTTGAATTTAAATATTGAGATATTCTAAAAATAAAAAGTATAGTTATTGATTAATATTGAAATAAATTAGATACAAGAGTACTTAGTTTATTGTGCATATGTAGATATGGGATAAAACATGTTATAAGTAGACTAGATCAATATCTTAGACCAGTCATAAGATCCTAAAATTTTACATTGTATGTCCTCAAAATCTTACATCAGATCTAGATAGTTGTGTCGACAAAGGCATCTGATCTAAACAATATGGTATATTGACTAGATCTGGGTACGAACAACTAGAGATTTCTAGGTTTTTTTGCATTTCTTATAATGTCAAGCTTAGTGGGCATATAGTGTCAAGATTTCTCACCCTTGGAGTGACTATGTAAAAATGGGTTAATGGGTATATAATGTCAAGCTTACCCAAGGATCCCCTATCAATGGGAACTACCTACATAGCCAATAATCTAAAGAGGGGCTTAGAATTATGTAGGTTTCCCCTATGTGTTAGCTTATGTGTGTATATAATATGTGATAAGCAAGTACATATAGTGACCTGGCTTTTAACTTAGCAAATATGGCTCATAGGAACATACTTTAGAACTATAGATAGACTGATATGGAAACATGAATGAATAGGGTAGCTTTACTCACTTGAATATTTGATTGATAGTTATTTTATTACTTTGTATATGATAGGTATGAATTTTCTAAGTGTCAAATGAATGGGGGTTGATCTTGTATATATACCAATCCATTTTTAAAATATTTTTCAATAAATAAGTTATTCTGACCATAAGGATGCATTGAATTTGTAAATTGGATGGCTTGGCTACACTAGACACTTAGCTGAAAAAGGGACACCTACATAAGCTATAAAATAGGAGTCTAGTTGGGATGTAAGTGTTCGATAAGCTATAAAATAGGTATAGGTCCAAAATTGGTAGAGAAGGATAATGATCAAGTTTAGAACATTTTACATGGTATAAAAGGGTTGGTCATTAAAATAACATATGGTTAAACTAAGATATAAGTAATTTGGTATAAAGAGATAGTAAATGTGAGTCTTTCATTAGTGGAAAGGTCATAAATATAAAGGCTAAAACCATGATAGGTATTTTCCACATGTATAATACTCAAGTACTATATAATTCATATTTAGTGTCTAAATTAGGAAACACCTAGTAAACAAGTGTTTTCTTAGGATAACTCGATCATAACCCACTTCCCCACTTTTTTACATCTAGGCATTTAATCTTGTTTGTGTCCTTGTGTAGGATGGGGTTTTGATTTTATGGGTGATCTTCACATCCAAATAGGGTCTACATAGAAATAGATAAATTAAGATAGAGAAAATTGACCTAGATTTTCATATTCAATATACAATCAACATAGACATAGTCACATTAGCTGACAATAATACACTACAACCACGTCTAATTATTGTACACTTATCCCATAATATAATGAAGCATTATTTTAAATTAACACTAGGTTTATAGGTTTTTATATCATTTTCAAACACTCATAGTTAGCAGATGAATAGCATAGTTTGAATAAATTATTTTTCAAGGACATCTCTCTAACCCTTACACTAATTATTTTTAGTAATTTACAACTTCTGTATATTTTATATATCATTGTTTTTTATAGTATGTTGTCTTATTTATCTTCTTAGATTAGATTTTAATTTTACATACTTTAGAATTATTTTTTATTAATTAACTAATTCTAATAGTAAATAAATAAAATAGATTTGGTTTTTTCCACAGTTGTGGAAGAGATTACATCTATTTCTACAAACTACAAACACTAGGGAGTCACTAGGAAGCATTTACCTAGTCTAGCTAACCTAATATCTTTAGAATTACAAGTACTAATTATTTTTTTCACATTTATGACCATATTCCTCCCCTAATATTCTTTCACCTTTGTTGGACCTTTCGTACACTATATGTTTATTGTTTATAGCCACATGCTCAACCTTCATTGTTTTTGCAAATTGAGCTTTTGCATATGTAGGACAAATGAACTTATTATCACTTTGTTTTACATTTCCATCATCAAATATTTTACCATCCCTACCATCACCTTCATTCTCAACAACATTGTGTTGGCCATTCCTACAAACATTACCATTTGGGGAGCAGCAACATGCAATATGTTTCAATTTCAACTGTGCCTTCATCTTGTAATCTAAAAACTAGGAAAATGTATCGATTATTCTTGCATGTTTAACCATTAATTATTTAATTATTGTAAAAGATCCTTTTAGGAAGAGAAACTTAAGATAATTTATGAAAATGAGGAATCATCTGATGAGAACTTATGGAAATGAGAACTTTAATTATAATATGATGAGGGTTGGGAATTTAATGTCACTTAGCTACTTATTTATATACTAAAAGACCAAAATAAAATTAATAAATAATAATTATTAACTAGTTTTTACAAATTAAATAATTTTTATATTTTTATATTATATTAATATTTTTTATAATTAAAATTATTTATATAAAAATATCAATTATAATTTATTCATTTATTTTGATAAAAGGTCACAAAATATAACCCAAAATTTTCATAAACTATCTTTTACATAATTTATTTTCATTAAAAAAAGGCAAATAAGTTATCTAAATATATAATTAAGCAAATACCATGTTAGTTATTGGTGCATAATTATATAGGTTGAAATTATTATCATTGATATAAAACTTTCTATTACATATAATAAATTAACACAACATTTTTAATTTTATTGATGATTCTAAATAATAGAACATAGATTTATAATGTTTGGAGCATTTTGAGAATTGAAATGGTCTATATGATACCCTAAGAAAATTATACAATTCAATATAATAAAATTTTAATTATTTTATTTACGTTTTAATGTCCACCAGAAGTTAAGATTGAGTGATGAAATTACAAAAAGTACAATGTAAAACAAGATAAGGGGAGTATAATTACACATCCTAAATAATAAGAAAGAGAAAATTAAAAATAAAAATATTTTTTATTGAAAAGTGTACCTTTATTAATATAATTAAATATAGTACACTGTTAGTCATACAAAAAATGAGTGGATATGTCACACCCTAAAATCTAAGTTACGCCAAGCTAAACAAGCTTTCGAAAGAAAACAAGATTATAAAATGGCTAACCTAAGGACATAAAACCCATAAGTTAAACTAACTCAAGTGTACATCAACCAAAAAAATGAAAATAAAAGAATAAACAATAAGGAAACTTTTAAGCAATAACAATAAACATAACAACTAATGGAGGAGGTGGTGGTGGAGGATCCTAAAACTTTCCTCCCAAACCCCCTAAGTAGGGGGTCCTCATCAATAGGTAAGGGGTCCCAACCATCATTCTACTACTTTTTCTCAAATTATTTATGCCTAAAGGGTGAAATGTTAAGGTCTAGCCTTGGTAACTTATCCTATGGAGGGAGGTTTGAACCCTGCTCCACTACCACCTTTGTTAGACCTATCAAATCCATCATGGAGTGAAGAGGACTGGTGAAATATATGTGAGGGGCTCCTTTAGTTTCAAGACCATTGACATCAAAACCCATGTCCATATCCATGAGGAGGAAAATTAAGGCATGGAAGATCTAGAGGCTCATGGTTGACATCACAAGGAGAATTCCCCCAGTGATCTAATATGATTTGTAGATGATGAAGCTCAAGATGAACTTTAGTATTTTAAACTTGGATCTAAAGGATAACATTAGAAATCACAAAAACTTTGTTAGTTACATAAAATATCCTTTCTATTTCTTCATGATTAAAACAACCATTATTTCTAGTTTTCCAAATCTAAAAAAAATATTAGCACAAAACATTTGCCAAAATTTATTGTACCTTATAATAAGTAAGGTAGAGTCCTACAAGAAATCCATTTTCTAAGTGAATAATTCATATCTAAAGGGCTCAAAGAGGGTGTGAATCCATCTCCAAGTATACTAGACATGAGGGAAAAACTAGAAAATATGTTTAAGGGTTTTTTTTATTGATAGGTAGGGCAAATGGTTTTGAAACCCCCATGTTCTTGAGATGGTCACCTACAGGTAAACCCTGGTAGAGAATACACATAAGGAAATGGGATTTTTTAGGCTCAATGAGAGTAGTCCAAATGGTAGTAAACCTTATAGCCCAGATAGTATGAAGGGATCTAAGATTCCATTAATGAATGAGGGTTTCACTTTTAATGTGCTAAGGATCTAACAGATTATAGCTCAGTTGAGGAGAGTAATGACAAAAAGGTGTAGATATAAGTCAATGTTAATCCTTTCACCATGGTGTAAAGGAGGTAACACTAATATTGTGTAAATATTCCTTAGGTATGGAACTCTTTATCACAAAAATGGACTATGCATCTTCATTATTAATATCAAACTTGACCTTTACAAGATTCCAAGGGAGTCAGTCATGACTAGACTTGCAGAATAAATCCCCAATGTTTTTAATACCCTTTTTAAAAAATCTCAAACTTTTGATCCAAGATACTATGGCAAAGTGAACATTGTTAAAATTGAATTTTGGGTACCACCATAGGGAATGAGAATTTAAAGAGTGAACATTACTAAATCCCTCTCCCACCAAAATGAGGTGAGGTTTGAGTTGTTCCCAAGCCTTCTAGATGTTGTGTATAATAAAAAACCTCTGTTCTTAATAGGAACAAGTGTAATGAGAAGGATTTATAGACTGATACCTTTATAAGACTTTCTACTAAGAGTTAATCTTTGAGAAATGTACTATCTCAATAATATTTTCCAATATTCATCACCTTCCAAACCTATGATAATCCATTTGACACTGAGAGAAAGATCTTTGCATTTAATTTCAATGGGCCCAAATCCTCTTTCCTCTTTAGGTCAATAACAAATGTCCCAAGAAACTATGTGGAATCCTTTTTGACTTTCATAAGTTGTCATATAAAATCCCTTAAAATCATTTCCAATTTAACATAGGTGGAATTTTAAGGATCCCAATAAGAGGAGTAGTATACATGAGTATTAGCCAGAACTTTAGAGCAGATCTAAAACTTTCTTACTAATGACAAGGGTTTGGTGATCCAAAGAATTTTTTTTCCTCAACCCTTTGAACCATATAATACCATAAATTAATGGGTGAGGATCTAAAATCAAAATGAAGGCCTAAGAATTTGAACTTAACTCTAAAGAGAATCCACTTCCATTGATATCCCTCCAACTAGAGAGGTTTGGGAGAAAGAGATTGGTGATAACACTAATTTTTCTTCCATTGGATAGAATAACTAGAACCAAGGAAGAATATATCAAGGAATTCCATAACATTTTTAACATAATCCTCTTCCTCTTGAAGGGTAATAAAGGATTAATTTGCAAATTTCCCATTAATAAACTGTTAGGGTGTGGAGCTAAAAGCTTCAACCTTTGCAAACTGAGGAATAATGGTTGCTGAGTTCTACAGGAACCGGCGTCGGCAGCATGACCGACGTCGGCAGGATCCAGTGCAGAAGGCAACCGGCGACGGCAGGAAGTCGGCCGACGTCGGCAGAACCAGACCAGCAGGGACCGACGTCGGTCGCCTGTGTGTTCCCGAAGTGTTCGTTTCACGGACAGTTAGTTAAGTGAACTATGAGTTTGTATGTCAAGACCACCCAGAGTCTTGGGTTGCGAGGACAATTGTCCAAATTAAGAGTCTTAGTTAATGTTTGAGTTAAGGATCTATTTATAGACCTATTGGCATGTATTGTATAACGCATGAGATAGAAAGGAAGAGTTCCTTCTAGTTGTAAGATCTATGAGTTGCAGGTTGTTGCAAGCTCATTGTGTGATCTACATGTAAGCTTGGTCTTTGAATTGCAGGTTGCAGGTTCATGAGAGATCAGCTTGAAGTGCTATAGAGTGCTTGATGTACCGGCAGGGTTATTACTGACTGGTTGGTGAGGTGAACACCAATTCTGTGTGTGAGTTGGTTGTTGGGACCGTTTTTGTGTAGGAGAGTGTGTGTGAGAAGAATTACCGTACACTTGAGGTGTGGCGAATCTCTGTAAGGTGAAAGAGTGTGGCGGCTCTTTGATGTATTCTTTTCTGTTAGTGTTAATACAAGATAGTGTATTGTCTCTCATATTCTGTGCTATTGGTGAATTCTAGTTACTTGTGTTTCTGGTTATTTCCGCATATTCAATTGCTTATATATTTGGTAATCATACTGTGCTCTATCTGAGGAGCAAGATCCTAACCAGTGGAGTCAGAGCATGTTTGTTGTTCCCTGATTTCTTGACAAGTGGTATCAGAGCAGGTTTGTTGTTCTAGATACCCAACAAGTGGTATCAGAGCCTTGGTTGTAGGTTCTTTAGCTTGATACCAACAATTGGTATCAGAGCTTTTGGTTGGGATACTAACAGATTGGTGTAGATCTGGGTAGTGTGTTTTGATTACAGGTTACTCACAGGGTTTCTGTTTGAGTGGGAGTTGAGCAATGTCAGAAAGCAGTCAACTACGAATGGACAAGTTCAATGGCAAGAACTACCAATTATGGAGGATGCAGATTGAGGACTATCTGTATCAGAAAGATTTGTACTTACCGTTGGGTGGGGTTGCTAGCAAACCCTTTGATATGAAAGATGAAGAATGGGAGGTTCTTGATCGGAAGGCTCTGGGATCTGTTAGATTGAGTCTTGATTCAACTGTGATTTCCAGCTTATCACAGTGTAAGACAACGGTGGAGTTGATGAAATCTTTGGCAAATTTATATGAAAAACCCTCGGCTTCAAACAAGGTATTTCTTATGAAGCATTTATTTAATTTGAAAATGTTGGAAGGTGGATCTATTCATAGCCATCTTAGTGATTTCCATGGTTTAGTAAACCAATTAAGTTCAGTGAATATTGTATTTGATGATGAACTTAGAGCTCTCTTAATCTTGTGTTCATTACCTGAAAGTTGGGAAGGTTTGGTAATGGCAGTTTCTAATACTGTGTCTCCTTCAAAAGTCTTAAAAGTGGATGATGTTGTGAGTGTAATCTTGAATGAAGAGATACGCAGGAAAAGCACAGGTGAATTATCCGAAAATGCTTTGAGTGTTGAAGGAAGAGGAAGGCCAAGAGAAAGGACAGAGCGTGGGAGATCAAGGTCTAAGACAGGCAAGAGATCCAAGTCCAGGTATGGCAGAATAACCTGCTGGAAATGTGGAAAGCAAGGGCACTTAAAGAGAGATTGCAGATCGGGTGAAGATCATCATGAAGAACATGAAGAAGAAGCAGATGCTGCGGGTTACATTGCACAGGATGCTCTGGTATGTTCTTTGGATAAAGTAGAATCTTGGGTATTAGATTCTGGTGCCTCTTTTCATGCATCTCCACATAGAGAATTTTTTCATGAGTATGTCCAGGGAGACTTTGGAGAAATTTGTGTAGGGGATGGTAAGCCTTGTCAGGTTGTTGGCAAAGGCAAAGTGAAGCTGAAATTGCAGACAGGTGACACATGGGTGTTAAAGGAGGTCATGCATGTCCCAGTTCTGAAGCGGAATCTGATTTCGGTTAGAAGTTTGGGTGAAGAGGGTTGCACAGTAACTCTCTCAGCGGACTCTTGGAAGGTTACCAAGGGTACACTTGTTATAGCTAGAGGTAAGAAAGTAGGTACGCTTTATCTATCTACTTGTTTTACTGATTCTCTTTCTGGGTTATCTACTTCAGCTGTAGATTCAGAGATGTGGCTTGATAGGCTTGGTCACATAGATAAGAAGGAGATGCTGGTTCTTGAGTCAAAGAATATGCTTTCGGATTTGGAAGGCATGGATCGTGGTTTCTGTATGCAGAAGAAGAAGGTAAGGTTTCTTGAGGAATCCGATGTTAGTGACAAGAACGGAAAAGCCTTGGTTTTCAAGGAGAAGGTGACGGACAGAGTTCAGCATAAGGTGCAGAGGAATTCTGAGCAGAGCAAGGGTGATTTGGACAAGGTTTTGATCCAAAAAGAGCTCACGGGAAAAAGTCAGGTCTCACAAGAAAAACACAGAGACCGACGTCGGCAGGAAAACCGGCGTCGGCGTCCAGACAGGGACCGACGTCGGCTATGTGCAGCCCGACGTCGGTGACTCGGGGCAGACAGAGACCGGCGTCGGCCAGGGGAAAACGACGTCGGCAGAGAGGCAGTCGCAGGGAACCGACATCGGTCGGCTGTAGACTGAGATGTGACCGGCATCGGTTACTGAGACGAATTTTGGGTGGACAGCTAGTTGTCATGGAGTCTCAAGCGCCCATTTGGAGGACTGAAGGTGTAAGTAAGTTCTTAAATTCATCATTTCCCTTCTTTACACTACTTGTTGCTCACTTATGGCATAGGACCAGGAAGTTATTGAAGAAGCAGAACAGGTAGATCCAGGAAACAGTGGGAGCTAGGCATGGATGAGGATGTGATTCCTTGGTAGAGAACCAAACAGGTGTTTTGGGTAGTGTTGCCAGCTGGAAGTAAGCACTGAGAGACGAATGGATGTTGAGGATGAAGAAGAGCGGAAATGGTTACATGAGATGGAAGATCAGGGTATATGATCTTGTATTAGCTGCAGGGCAATGGAGGTTTGATCATTGTGTTTCTCTTTACCAGGTTGGATAGTATTAGCTACACTATTCTATTTTCTGTATGATGTGCTTGTTGCAGGGTTACATATACAGGTATTTCTGAACTAAAGGTAAAGCTAGTTCAGGTGTTTGTCATGGAGAATCTGGGAGCAGCAAGATTCTTTGGCATGAGTGTGTTCTAGAGACATGGAGGTCTTGTTGACTTTGTTTCAGGATGATTGTGTGAAGCCGGTTAGCACGTCGATGGTAAGACAGTTCATAGAACAGGTGTCTTGATTCACATAGTGAGGTTGAGTGCATGGTATGTACTAAACCTGAGTTTTCCCAAGCAGTGGGAGTTGTCACAAGTTTGGAGTCAATCCGGGAAAGTAATACTGAAGGGCAGTTCAGTGGGACCAGCAGCAGGTGCACATGCTATGCAGGGTCAAGTTCTTTTTCTACATGGTTGTAGATGCGGATGTGACAGGTAATTTGAATGACAGATTTTGCATCACGGATTTTGTGGTGGTTGGTCTTCAAGAGTAATCTTGAGGAGGGATACAAAGCCAAGGAAACAAACTAGACGGTGTACAGGTACAGGTACAGGTTGCAGCTGTTTATCTCCAAGTGGGAGATTGTTAGGGTGTGGAGCTAAAAGCTTCAACCTTTGCAAACTGAGGAATAATGGTTGCTGAGTTCTACAGGAACCGGCGTCGGCAGCATGACCGACGTCGGTAGGATCCAGTGCAGAAGGCAACCGGCGACGGCAGGAAGTCGGCCGACGTCGGCAGAACCAGACCAGCAGGGACCGACGTCGGTCGCCTGTGTGTTCCCGAAGTGTTCGTTTCACGGACAGTTAGTTAAGTGAACTATGAGTTTGCATGTCAAGACCACCCAGAGTCTTGGGTTGCGAGGACAATTGTCCAAATTAAGAGTCTTAGTTAATGTTTGAGTTAAGGATCTATTTATAGACCTATTGGCATGTATTGTATAACGCATGAGATAGAAAGGAAGAGTTCCTTCTAGTTGTAAGATCTATGAGTTGCAGGTTGTTGCAAGCTCATTGTGTGATCTACATGTAAGCTTGGTCTTTGAATTGCAGGTTGCAGGTTCATGAGAGATCAGCTTGAAGTGCTATAGAGTGCTTGATGTACCGGCAGGGTTATTACTGACTGGTTGGTGAGGTGAACACCAATTCTGTGTGTGAGTTGGTTGTTGGGACCATTTTTGTGTAGGAGAGTGTGTGTGAGAAGAATTACTGTACACTTGAGGTGTGGCGAATCTCTGTAAGGTGAAAGAGTGTGGCGGCTCTTTGATGTATTCTTTTCTGTTAGTGTTAATACAAGATAGTGTATTGTCTCTCATATTCTGTGCTATTGGTGAATTCTAGTTACTTGTGTTTCTGGTTATTTCCACATATTCAATTGCTTATATATTTGGTAATCATACTGTGCTCTATCTGAGGAGCAAGATCCTAACCAGTGGAGTCAGAGCATGTTTGTTATTCCCTGATTTCCTGACAAGTGGTATCAGAGCAGGTTTGTTGTTCTAGATACCCAACATAAACTAGTGATCTGAATTAGGGAGAGAAATACCCTTCACCAAACCCTTGGAAGCATAGTTAGCCAAAAGATAGTTAAAACCCTCAATAGAAAAAATGTAAAGAGAATGAGTTAAAGGGCATCCCTACATAATAAATTAATTAAGTTCAAAATAATAATATTAGTCACCATTTATATAAATATAAGTACCCTCATCTTGAAAAAGTGTGATGACAACACGCACAACTATGGGGCCAAAACCAGGAGCCTGAAGCATTTTTATAATGAAATACCATTATATTTGATCATAAGCCTTATAAAAATTGATCTTGATAAATAAGGCCTTTTTATTAGAAACCCTAGCCCATTCCATACCTTCTCAAATAGTAATGACAATGTCCAAAATTTATTTATATTGAACAAACCCTATTTGCTCACTTCTAAAAATTAAAGGAAGAAAATGCTTAATTTTAACGGTTATATATTTAGAAATAATTTTATAAGATATATTTATAAGGGTAATAGGTCTCAAATTGGTAATTAATTCAAAATCATCAACCTTAGTAATAAACCTTATTTTACCTTGAGTGATGAGATATCCATTATAATTGGTCAAATTGGCTTCATAATATACTCTATGAATATAAGGTCCCATTATATCCCATAGGGTTTGATAAAACTCAAAATGAAAACCATAAACACCTTGGGCTTTGTCAATGCCCATATTCATAAGAACTTTCTTAATATCATTCAAGATAACGGATCTATTATAAGTAACTCTTTGTGCCTTAGAAATATTATAATGGATAACAATAGGGCATTAAGAGAGCAACTTCTCATTTAAGAGTGTTGGGCTAAGATAAAAACAAACCATGATAATGGTGCACAAAATCTTTAAAAATATATTGCAATTTTGTAACCCTACCCCAAGTATCCTTAATGGCTTTGATTCTATCAGTATCTCATCTTGAATGAAGGAGAAAATAATTATTTGGTTCCTTTATCTCCAACTTTAAGCCAATACATGCGAGCTTGAACTTGTGATCCTCTAACTTTTTATGCCTCTTCAATTTGGAGCTATGTCTACAAATGGTTGGTTAAATCTAAATATGAGTATTAAAAAGTGAGGCCTCAAGATCCTATGAAACCCTAAGGAGTTATAGTTTGTTGCATGATGAATGCATTGTTATAACATATCGATATTGTCAAAATATATCAATTTATTTTCCATATATTTGAATAAAAGTGGTGTGATAAATTGCATCTAATCACCATTCAATCCAACTAGTATCCCCCATGGGTCTAAAAACCATATTCCAAATTTAAATAATATGCCCAACATTTATTTCATGTTTGAGATGAGTTGCATTGAGATATAATTATGTTTTGGAGGGTATAACATGAGTAGTCCATTTAATAAAGAGTAAATAGGGTGGTGTTCTAAAATAATAGTGTTAGGAAGAATATACACTAGTTGATCGTGCACAAGAGAAAATTAAAAAATGGTGTATTCTATAAGAAAATCATAGTCAATATGCTTAAGCATTCTATCTTCTCCCTATCAAAATTAAGACAAGGTGAACCAAAGAGAATATGAACCCCTCCTCTTGTGGTGATTAGGATCAAACATCTCAAGTTTGTTATGCATGTAGAACCATGAATCCCACTCCCCAATAGACTAGCACATGGGCAGATGGACCTCTTTGTCTTCATGAGATTAAACCATGATGAATTCTCTATAAATGATTTAGTGGGAATTTAGAAGATAATCTTCTATCCATCTCCAAGGCAAGGTTTATTCCATAACATTATTAGATTCATATAGATTAACAAGTCTAATAATGAAGTTGTCAAAATAAAAAGGGTCTATATGACCCAATGGGTGGGGTATAAACCCCAAGAAATCATCTTTTTAGAAATCTCAAGAGCCAAAAGAGTGATGACACCTCCACTACTAGGTTTATGATAAATGGTCTGATGTAAAGCACCAAGTCAGATAGTAAGAGCAGTAGATGGAAGAAGGAAGTTAGAAATATTGAATTTTTTCATGTAAATATTTTTAATGTGAAAAAAATTTTGATAGTGGTTTCTAACTGTATAATTATGAGTTGGATAACCTCGAACATCCTATGAGTAGAATAGCATTGGGAAATAATAAGATTCATGTCATTTACCTCTGTAAAGTTTTTGAGGTCTTAAAAATGATTAAGAGCAATATTGCACACCATAAATTCACCTATATAGAAAGTTTACCTTTTATCTAGTATGTAATCATCATCCCTAAAATGTGAGGGACTATAGGAATGTCATAGAAAATCCTTGTAGTCAAGAGTAATGATAGTGATCCTAGGCTTGAAGTTGTCACCCCATAAGGTAATTATGAGGATGGGGTCATAATAGTAAAAATCAATGAAGGAACAAAATTGGCTAATGATTGAGGTGTATGATAAATAGGAATCAGTGCCTTAACTATTGTAGGAGCATTTATTTTTCCAATAAAGGCCAAAGAGATAGGAACACCTATGGGTCAGTACATAGTGGACTAGGGTTTGACATTTCCATGAGCCAAATTATTTTTCTTATTAGTGACTATGGTCCAACCATTAGAGTTCCAATTTTGGGGTTTGAACTCAGACCCACCTTTTTCTTGAGTAGGAGGATTGGGGAACATTAAAGGGCATTTTTGAATCATATGATCCAAGGATTGTCACCTAGAGCAAGTGTTTAAAAAATTACTATGAATCACATGTTGTGTGAACCAATTATTTCCCACTTGAATCTTTATGGACTCTTAATGTCTTTGGATAAGTTAATATCAGCACATACCCTTATCTAAATACATGTTATGTATAACTCAGGTTGTTTATATAAGATGAATCATCTTATGGGTTTTGTTTAACCCTAGTTTTGGATATGGGGGTTATGTCCTACCTTGGTGGTATAAGGGTTAAGAATATAGAAATGACAATGCACAAGGGTGATAATCATATATACAATTAGATAATTGAGTGTTAAACTTAGATATAAGCATACACTAAATTTATTATGTTGAGTATAGGTTAAATTTAGAAAGTATAACTAAGTTATGCATGGAACTGATAAAGAAGTAATATACTTAGCTAAATTTGATGCTAACATAGTGTTGGAACTAGAATAAGCAATAAATAGGGTATAAGATAGTTCTATAACAATCATCAGATTCTAGATCTGATGTTTTTGACACTTTGGACACTAACATTGGCTTGGGATGGTTATGTCAATGTTACTATCTAGGTTAGATGTAAGTGTCATGTACATAATACTTGATGAAAATAGATGTGACCACTTTGATGCTTATAAGTTTGACTTCACCTTCACTTTTGTGTATTCAAATCTGAGTCATGGACCATCACTCCTTATGAATTTTTAAAAACCTAGTTCTTCATCTTCATGGTGACCTTGGGGGAAAATGGGTTAGTGGGAACATGGTGTCAACCTGACCCCAAAGACCCCATTATTAGTGGGTGATGCTTATATATAAAATACTCTAAAAGAGGACCTTAGACTCTTTAAGTTCTCCCCTATGTTTTGTCTTATGTTTGAATCACGCAATATGTAAAAATTAAGTACAATAGTGACCTAGCTTGTAACTTGGCAAATCAGGATCTTGGGTTGCTCTTTTATTAATTTAGACCTATATATGTGATATATCTATGACTAGTATGGAATAGGGAAGCTTTATTTAATTGAATGATTGTGTTTTAACCATTTAGACTAAATCATGGAAATAATATGCAATAAATATAGCCACTAATTTGTTACAAAATTGACTAGCTTTAACTTTTATAAAATTAGTAATAAATAGTAAAAGTAAGAACTTAGCTATAAAAGAAT
The DNA here is from genome assembly GCA_037957365.1 of Torreya grandis. NCBI lineage: Eukaryota > Viridiplantae > Streptophyta > Pinopsida > Cupressales > Taxaceae > Torreya > Torreya grandis. Next base: position 86,586 of record JARHVA010010903.1, on the reverse strand, counting down.
TGAGACGGATGATATGAGTGTTATAAAATGAGGTGGAATCTAGTATGAGTGTCACAAGTTGGATCCCAGTGTTAGAACCCATCCTATATAGTAGATCCACAATTTGATAGTAACATCATTATTTGAAATGTGGTGGTAGTGTCCTCTATGCAGGACTATCTTGAGCTTCTAGGTGCATTTGTGTCTAGATCTCTAAGGTATGTTCCTACATGCATGAGTTTTTAAGCCTTGTATTTTGCTTGTAATGGCCAATTTAGTGAATGAACCCTAATTTTCCATGTAACCAGGGCATCTAGTTGATATGAGTTGAAAGTTTGTTTGTTAGTAGGGTAGGATAGACATCCTCAACACCCTGTGATGGTGAGATTTTAATACATACCAATACTTAGAGGATGGATCAAGCTTGATGTAGTTCTCCCCACTTAAGTGATAGTGCAAGTGCAAGTAAATATAGTATGATAGTGGCCTTGAGTGCCTTGAATGTACTTAAGACTAGAAATCTAGGTAATCTAAGCTTAAGACTGCTATATATGATAGTATGTAGAAGTAAGGTAGAATAGGGATTGATAACCTTAATTTTGTACAACTTATTCTGAGTTTGAATGTGTATTTTACATATGGTTTCCATCCAATGGTTACAGGGCTAAAAGGCATATATTTATATTATTATCATGCTTGTATAGGTGATAAAAGAGTTATAGGTCAACCTTAAGAAGTTTTAGTTTTGAAAAGATATTTATTTGGGAAATAAAGAGTTAAAGGACATTAGTTCCATTTTTGGGACACTAGCACCATTTGGTGATAGTGTCCTTATTATGGCACTAGTGTATAGTTGGTAGAACACTAGGCACAAAGGGCCAAGATCAGGAAATGAGGGTCTAGGACTATTTTAGATTTGACTAGGGATGCATGTAGCCTACACAAAGGCTAGATAAGTGTGATAATAGGTTATAGGATAGGTATAGGGATAATCTAGCGATAGGTAGTCTCAAGTATTACTATTAGTACTCAAATACCACTTTTGGGTGATTACATTCCCCCCCCCACTTTATTCTATAGATACAGTAAAGTGAAATGACTAGGAAAAAGGAAAAAGAAGTGTACCTAGACTTACCTAGGAGATAAATCTTGTGAAGCTAGGTCTGAGTATATGAAGCTAGATCTGAGTATGTGAAACATGATCCAATGCATGTCCTTCAAGTGAAACATGCATAAATCATTACTTTAGATATATAAAAAACAAAATACTAAACTGAGTAAAGAAGTAAAACTAGGTAAAATTGGGTAAAGAGATAAGAGAGAGGAAAGGAAAAAATACACCTCACTGGGTACATGAGCCAATGCATAAACCTGGTGATAACCTGTGTGTGTGTGTAGTGATCAATTGATGAATAGATTGGACTAAGATGATGGTTTTCTTAATCCTCATGTGTGGTTGGCTCAATAACTCAATCTGATTTTGACTCCATCATTACCCACCCCTACTTCATGGATCATGACTTGTGAATATCTTGGATTGGATTGATAGTGTGTCTAAACCTCTCATGTAGGTGGTTCAATAAATCAAATAGGCTATGACTCCATTATTTCCCACCCATATGTAGTAGATTCATCTAAAACTAAATTGTTTGAAGTAACTATAAATATCTAACTGGGTATGTCAGCTATGTAACCACTCAGGTACATTAGGTAGCTCTGGGCCACTTGAGAATGCCAACCACTACAGATGGAGTAAGGCATGAAACTAGTGTGCAACCTAGAATATGATATTAGATGTATATATTATAGATAATGACATTAAATTCATCATTCTATCTAATCTACTAGTGTGTAAGTGAGCATAAAGAAATAATGTGATGCGCACATGCCCCCAAGTTTGATATTTGATCATATGTATTATGGACTAAGTTGTAATAAATTATATCTAAGTATTTGAACTGAATATGGAAATGGTCATACTACATATGATTCCCCCAAATTGAGTAAACTTATATTATCTAAGTTAAACTAGTATGAATATGAGCAAAATTAAGTATTCCCGATAAATCTATAACTGAATCTATTTAAACCTATATTGTACCTATTATACTTTTATAGCCAATCTGGGTTTTCTAAAATTAAGGCTACTAGGTAGTAACACCATATCTTTTATAGTATCACCATTATTAGAAATGTGATGCTAGTGTCCCAATTTGGGTGATAGTGTCCTTCTGGTCTGATTTTGGTACAAATGTACTACTTTTTAGGTCATTATTTTCCCACTATGTTTTCATGAGTCTATTTTTTTATAATTTGAGCCAATGTGCTAAAAATGTATTGTGAGTATAATATAGGAGTTTAATCTATGTGATAAACCCCTATAAATTCCCCCTCTTTTGAGGGGAGTTGTTGAACTTGTGTAAGAACTATCCTTAAAATAAAAAGCTTTGCACAATGTGTGTTATCTAGAGCATATATGATATCTACATAATAATCCAATATAATGTGCATGCATAACATTAAAATATAGGATAATCTAATCATAATTATGTATGTAAGATGTATGTCAGTTTGGCATTCATAAAGGTTTCAAGATAGATATAAAAATGTATGTAACAAAAAATATGAGTAAAACTAGGTAACTACCTAGGGGGATGGGGCATGGTGTCCATCACAACACCCAAGTAGGAAGAGAGATGCATAAGGTCCCTCATGACATTAAAAATTGGTGTGTGTGTGTGTGTGTGTGTGTGTGTGTGTGTGTGTGTGTGTGTGTGTGTGTGTGTAACAAGCAAAGATAAATGCCATGGCCATGACACATACAAAGACACATATATACTATACACATGAGGCATGCAAAGTAGACCAAGGAGCCAAAATACAAGGGACATGGGCACATGTCACTAAATCTAAGAAAATAAGACATACAAAGACATGTTCAAATGTCCACATACACAGTAACAAGTTAGATTAGAGCCACATAGAAGGACATGTTCAAATGTCTGCATACATAATAAATAAGGCACACACAAAGACATGGTCACATGTCCAAATCATACATACTATGAAAATAAGTGGTGTAGATCCAAAGAGCAATGGCATATTCAAATGTCCTCAAATAGAAGAAGCATAGAGAGATAATCAAGTCTAAACTAGATAAGATAGAAATGAAAGTATGCATGAATATGTAATACAAATTTGTGTAAGAGCTAGGATGTACATATGTTGATTCTAAACTAGTAGTAGTTGGAAACTAAGTGTAGCATGATCAACATCAAGATATAATAATGCTAAAGCTGTGATGTAGATTATAAAAAGATAAAACTTGGTAATCAAAATACTATATAGGGTACCCCCAAGTTGGAAATTGTGTCTAATTAGGAACTTGTGTATCGATGTATATGCCCCTGGTGGGTAGATAATAATAATTTTGGATTGGTGTAGTGGACCTGAGTCCTATAGTAATCTACAAGCACTCAACAAGAACAAGTGAAGCATGTATGTATGATAAACCCAACTATACTACGTTAGATATCATATGTAGCATCTGGAAAATATAATAAATGAAAACATAGCAATGCATAAAATCTATAATTTTATGTTTTATAATTAATTATTTGAATGTTTTTGTGTTTTTGAAATATTATATTTTTTTTGTATTTTTTGGATATAAGCTATGTACAAGCAACATGAAAATGAAAATATATACAAGGATCAAGAGAGAAGGAAAATATGTACAAGAAGGGAAGAACAATACTAATTGATAAGTCTCATGAGAGACTCACTATAATTATGGCCTATGTCAAAAATAGGAATGGTAATCTCTCATGCAGTGTGATTGTTATGCTAGATTTGTATGGTGTTGCAGTAGGAATATGAGTATTGTTCATCATCTAAATCATAATAACCTGGAATGCCAGAGGGAATTACCTCATACTTTAGAGTTGACCTTTTTGAATTGTTATTTAGAATATTGATTGTGATTTTTCCCTTTGAAATTATTTTTACTGTAGGCATATGGTTTTCTCAACTTTCTTTTGCTAAAAATTCTTTTTTGAGAATGCTTGTTGGCTTAGCATGATTTTAACTTTGCAATTTAAGTTTCTACTCTTTATGTAACATTTATTGTGTATCTAGATATTTCACCTTAATAAATTATATCTATGAATGATATACCTTAGAATGTTCAATAAATCCCAAACCTTGTTGACTACCATTATCAACTACTAGAATAGGAATAGTGATGCCTTGGGCCTGTTTGCCCAAACCTTAACCATGGTAATCAAACTATTGTAGATATTTTTGACCAAACCCATACTAATTTGAAATTTGAGCCTCATTTTGGAGAAGTATATTATCATCATTTACTTTCTTTACATGTGTTTGTTATACTGTTTCTTGTTGTGATTGTGTTGTGTGAACTTTTTATTGTTCTGAGTTATGCTTTGGTAACCATTTTTGTATTGTTTTTGAATTTGACCCTTTTTGAATTTGTATATGTGCCATTGTATGTTGTTTATATGATTTATCATTTTTTGAGTCATTTGTATCCATTACCTATTGTATTTTCATTTTTAATTCTAAACATGAATCGATGTGGTGCCCATGCATTCTATGATATGCACAATAATATCTAGATCTCCTCACTAGATGTAGAGGGGGTAGGTTGATCAACTTAACTTTAATCATTTCCCTTAGTACCTCACTTGAAATCTTATTTGATATTTTAATGATTTTTGAATCACTAGTTTTAGATGTACTTTGTTGCGATTTATGATTTTTATATGAAAGAATGTTAGGTACAACTTTGATAGGTGTAGATGTATATACATGGTTTATGCGAGCATATTATAAACATTGTGTACATGTAATGTGATTTTCCAATAATTTGACCTATTTAATTATTAACTAATTTTGATTATATAAATATAATATTATCTTGCTCATACTAATAATTTGATCCCTTAAAATCTCATAAGTGCAAACCTTAGTTGCTTCCAATTGAACATGTATGCACACACCCTATAGGGAAGAGGTGTGAATAGGCTAAGTATGGGGATTAATTAAAATGGTATATGTTTTCTCATCTCATGGAGGAGTGATATCATGGACCTATTTAGATTTATTACAAACATCAACCTCATGGAGATGAGGAGGAGAAAGAGATTCTTTCTTGTACATAAGATATGACATTAAAACTTGAAACCTGGTTGTTAGCTTATGTATTAGATCCTCTATGTATGTAAAGATTTATTTCTTAATTTAATTCCAGATAAGATAACAATGACATGCTAGAGATATAATGAAATATGACATATTTCAATTTATATAAAGCATCATCTATACATGTGTTTGTATTTTATGAGTTCATTCTGATTTAAAGGGAACAAGCATGCAAATGAAAGTATTAAAATTTGAAACAAAAAGTGATACACTTATTTTGTAAGTATTATCATTATTATATCAATTAAAATTATAAATTTTATGGATCTTAAATTTGAATGCTAAGAATGTAAACCCTAGGATTATCTACATTTAGGGTTTATGCAATATTTGAAGTAAGTCAGGTTCACCAAATGTTTTAAACTTTTAGGACTTAGTGAATATAAATTATATGTTAATTAAACATATGAGTAGAATAAATTAGTTAATTAATATTCAATAAATATATCCACTAATATGTTCTATAATTGACTAGTTTTGACTTTTCTAAAAATAGTAATAAATAGTGCATGTAAGAACTTAGCTAAAAAAATTGAAATAGATGTTTCGGGTGCTGGAAATTGATGTGGAATTTTTATAAGTGTTTTAAACTATATCCTAATTTCAAAACCCATCCTAGATAGTAGTGCCATAATTAGATAGTAGTTTCATTATTGTAAATGTGGTAGTAGTGTCCTCTATTCAGGATTGTCTAGAGCTTCTAGTTGCACCTATGTCTAGATATTTAAGGTTTGTTCCTACATGTATGAGTTATCAAACCCTATACTTTCCCTATAATTATTGATTTATTGATCAAACCATAATATTCCATGTAACTAGGGCATCCAATTAATATGAGGTGAAAGTGTGTTTGTTAGTAGGGTAGGTTGGACATCCTCAACACCCCATTGTGATGAGAGTTGCCTAAATACCAATACTCCAATGAGGGATCAAGCTTGATGTAGTTATCCACACCTAAGTGCTAGTGTAATTTCAAGTGAAGCTAATATTATAGTGGCCTTGAGTGCCTTGAATGTGCTTGAGACTAGAAATATGGGTAATCTGAGCTTAGGACTGTTGTAGATGCTAATATGAAGAAGTCAGGTAAATTAGGGATTGATAACCTTAATTGTGCACAAATTGTTCTAAGTTTGAATGTGTGTTTTACATATAATTTCTATCCATTGGTTATAAAAATAACATTCATGTATTTATATTGTTCTAATGCTTGTGTGGGTGATAAAAGAGGTCTAAGTCAACCCTAAGAAGTTATAGTTTTGAAAATATATCTTTTTGGGAAACAAAGAGGTAAAGGACATTAGCACCATTTTGGGGACACTAAATCCATATGGCACTATTGTCCTTATTATGAAACTAGTGTCTAGCTAGAATAACACTATGCACAAAGGGCCAGGATCAAGAAATGAGGGTCTAAGACTACTTTAGGGTAAATTAGGGAGGCATGTGACTTACACAAAGGCTAAATAATTATGATAATAGTCTCTATGATATTTATAGGGCTAATTTAGGGATAGCTAGTCTCAATTATAACTCTCAGAACTTGAATACCACTTTTGGGTAATTATAGTTTGATAGAGTACTTTTGATAAGTTTCCTTGGTCTCTTTGGTCTTTTTTTAGGTGAGGAATGAATAAGGGTTGATCTTGTATTTATATCAATACCTTTGGAATAATAACTTACATTAAATCACTTAGGTTAACCATTAGGATACATTCCATTTGTAAATTGGATTACTTCAGGGCATTGTACACTTACATGAAATCAGGACACTAACATTAATGTTAAAGTGTGTCTTGAACATTAATGTCCAGGGGTCATAAAAACAGATATAGGTTCAAAACTTGTAGAGATGGAAGATAAGTACATTTTAAGAATTTTTGGAAAGATATAAGACCTAGGTCATCAACATAAAACTAGTCATACTAAGAGATATAGGCCAAGGGACACAAGATAGAGCAAATATGAAACTTGCAAAAGTGGGAAAGGTCCAAAATTGAGAGAAATAGTGAAATTCTGAGTTTGCCAAGTATACCAGATTGAGGTGATATATAATCCATAAATATCATCTACATTATACCTCCCCTTTAGTTTATTAACTAAATTACTATTTTAAAGGAAAGGAATGTGTTCCTGGGTGTATAAAACACACCTTACCTTTGCATGTGCCTAACTTGAGTGTTTTGTTGGTGACTGACTTGCAACCAGGAATATGTTACAATATATAATCAGTGCATAAAATTTTGGTTAAAAGTACTTGAAATATATTAAAATTAAAAGACGAAATTTTATAATTACATATGTGTCGATGTAATTGCCTTGCCTATTGGCAAGTTGATTTAAAAAAGATGTATCAGTGTAAGGCTCTAAAATTGAGATTAAGACAAATATAGATAAATATTTAAAGTGCATGTACCTAGGGATATATATATATATATAGAGAGAGAGAGAGATATTGGAAGGCCCATGACCCCAACCTTAGAGAAAAAGTGACTTGCCAGCTAGAAGTTAAGATTAGCTCAACTATGCAACCCAATGATACTTATAACCTAGTGAGGTTGGATGATAAAATCAATTCTAACCTAAAAACTTGGAAATATTGAGTGATTCAATCACCTCAACCATACCAAAAATTGAACCAACTACTATAGTAGGTTGGCTCGATAAAATCTATAAAAGCCTAGGGTATCAGTATGAAAAAGTTTGTGATGTGGTAACAGTCTATAAAAGATATTTATAATCTAAAACTTATTTTGATTTTGTAATCTTATGTGCACATTACATATCATATGCACCTTATATATGTCTCATGCTTAAATTGTGTATAACAATGGTACCAATGTATATATTTCCACCATAAATGTGAATTTAAATAATGTAACTATGTGTTTTGGCCAATTTAAATAACTGTGTAAGTGTGGAAAACATGATTCTAAATCATGCCCCCACTATATATGGAAAAATATTAAAACTGATATAAGTACTGATGTGGAGAACATGTTTCTAAAACATGCCCTCACTGTAATATGGATATGTTATATACTAAACAAGTGTGGAGAACATGCTTCCAAAACATGCCCCCACTAAATCTAAGAACTATGAACGTATGGAAGCCATGCCCATATGACATTCCTCCACTAAATTTTAAAACTATGAATGTGTGGAAGTTGTGCCTATATGAAATGCCCTCACTAAATCTAAAAATTGATACAAGTACCATATACTAATTGAGTGTGGAGAACATGCTTCCAAAACATGCCCCCACTAAATTCGGAAACTTTTCCAAATGTGGAGAACATGCTTCTATGACATGACCCCACTAATATTCCCCCATTTGAGGTGAGGGAAAGATAGGATATGTTAGTTAATTCACCTTAAAAGGATAAGATAACTGTAAAATCTATGAATGTAACCATGTAGTATATAAAAGGAACCTATCTAGGTAGATAGAGCATTGAAGCACATATAACTAATGTGATACATGAAGGCTTAAGATGTATGATAAGGATCATGTTAATGTCTATATAGTAATAGTATAAGCTCAACAAGTAAACAAACACACACATAAGAGCACTCAAAATCAAGTCAAAAGGCAATGGTCCAAGGAGACTGCAAACAAGGGACATGTTTAAATTTCACATAATCAAAGGGACATGACTTATTCAAATGTCCACAAAAGTTAATGACATATTTAATTGTCCATACAAAAAATAATGACATTCAAATTTCAATGAAATCATACCTAGGCACAGGGGCTGCAAGCAAAGGAACACATTCAAATTCTTGAACAAAGCATATAATATCAAGGCAAGACAACCAAAGAAGTGCATAAAGTAAATTAGAAGAAACCATCACAAACAGTCATAGTAGACCATGGATCAATGTGTTAGGAGAAAATGTCAAGTGTATATCATATTAATTACCCTATGTAAGATATAATCATTGATAAAGGCATTAGTAAGTACATATGTAAGCTCAAACATGATAATGTAGAATGATGATCGAATCATATAACTTGTGTGTATCAATATCAAAAAAGCAAATGCCCCTAATGTTTGCATGGCATGAGTAGAGGGAAGGCCCAACATTCTAAATATGAATAGATCATGTATCTATGTATGCCTGTATCACACTCAAGAAGTGTGACACACATGTGTATATATAAGTAACTAGGTATTCCATCCATCAACATAGAACTAACACATAGATGTTAAGGAGATAATAGAACATGTAGGTGTTAGAAGTGTTTGATAAAACCCTGTATACTACAATATGAAAAATTGGACATCTATTAAATGTGTGTTCCTTTTGTGGAAGGAACAACTCTAAATCATGGGCCACTTCAAGGGGGCTACCTTTTTTGATCTAGGCTCAATTATAATAATTATTTGATGCTCTATAACATCATATGCCCCTATACTTATACTATTTCTTACCTACCCCACTCCATATTCTAATGCATGTGGGATTATTCACTATATTATTATACCCCTCTAGGTACATTACATTCCATCCCCCTTAAATATGTTTCACCCTCAAAACATGATAAGAAATAGGAGGAGGACTAAATGAAATTCAGACCAAAAATAGGTGGAAGACCATATGGAAGCTTCCATGCATTTGTTTATGCTTCCACTTATTCTGTCAATGTTGGGATATGAACATGGACATGAATAGTGTGAATGCAAGTAGTATAGCATGAGATGAAATTATATAGAGAGATCTATATGAAATAACCTCAATGGAAGATAGATCAGCCAGGAGGTTAGAGTCTAACATTGATATTTGAAGTGTGACAATCATATGCTCAAATCTAAAATAAGGGAACACAAAATAGTTGTCCTTGTGAACCAACTAAGGGTATATTTCATCCCCCTTATCATTATTTCTAAGAGAGGTAGAGCCTTGATTCCCTACTTTAGATTTGTGATTATTAGCTTGGGATCATCTGGGGTTTGCTTGAGCATGGTGGTTACCTAAATGGACTCATTGAAGGAGTGCTCAAGTACTTTTAGTACTTACTCTGGTGTTTTTTCCATCTAAGGGGGCATTATTTGGAGATGTTTTTAGTTGATGTAGTCTTCAGTGAGCTTGGTTAAGCCCACAGCTTCCATCATTGTGTGAGGACTGAACATTTCAAGCTCATGTCGAATTGTAACATTAAGACCATTGATGAAGCAAAATGGGAAGAAGGCATTAAAGAAGCCTATACTCTAGTTGGTGAGTGCTTCAAATTTTGCTTGATATTCTTGGATGGTCCCTATTTTACAAAATTGAGTCAAAGCCGCAATGAAATTACCTCCAAACAAAATAGGAATCCCCATGATTACAATCAAATGGATGTCAGTTTCAATTGAAAATGCATCCACTACAATATGACCAATATTTTGATTTTTGATTTTTGATTTTTGATTTATTTATTTTATTTTTTATTTTTTATTTTTTATTTTTTATTTTTTACAATATAGGCAGTCACTAAAATTGAGATAACTTCTACAATCCTTAACAAAATTCAAACTATTCTAGAAATCTATAAATGAGGTGCACAAAACCCAAAAATTATTTGATGTGATCTAATATAGTCTGAGAGAAATTTAACAAAAACCAGTCAGGTTTTCTACGAGAAAAAATTGAAATAAACACTTGAAAATAATAGATTTAGACTTCAAATTTTGACTAAAACAAGAGATAGAGATGTAGATTTGATTATTGAAAAACCCCCAATATGCAATGGATAAATTAGAATTATTCCATGAACCTCCAAAATATGATTGCAATATAAACACTCACTACAAAAATACCTCAAATTTTATTGCAACAAAAAAAATTGGCCCTAAAAAGCGCTCTGATACCAAATGATAAAAACCCATATGTTGCAATATGGAAAATTAGACATATATTAAATCTATGTTCCTTTTATGGAAGGAACAACTCCGAGTCACAAGCCACATCGAGGGGGATACCTCCTTTGAGCTAGGCTCAATTACAATAATTCTTTGATGCTCTATAACATCATATCCCCCTATACTTATACTATTTCTTACTTACCCCCTCCATATTCTAATGCATGTGGGAATATTCACTATACTATTATACCCCTCTAGGTACATTATAACTTTTTTGGATTTTTGAATGTTTTTTATTTTTTTGGAATATTTAAAAAGTCTAATCAAGGATGTCCTCATCATTAAAATGTGTAGGACCACCTAAAAAAAATCTCAAGCTTTGTTTACATTGTTGTACTACCACCACCTCAATGTTATTATTTAATGGTTTCCTTGAACCTAATGGTGTAGGCAAATAATCATGGCCATCATGTCATATAAAATTTTGTGTATCCATATTAAGAAAATTTACACACATGTTTGTAGTCTCTAGCTTAGCATTCCACTCGACTAGCCAATTTTGTCCAAGCTTTAGTTTCAAATGTGGTTTGTGGTCTAATATCTATATGGTCAAAGTTTCCACATGTGGACCACAAATGATACGTAACTATATGTATCCTCGAGATTATGGCATTAATGGAGAGTATGTTAGATCATATGTAGAATGTCTCAATTTTGTAAGAAAAGTGGTACTACAAGTTGTATCCCACTTACTATCAAAATGAATATGGTGGTAATATATCGCATCAATATTAGTAGTAAGGGTTAAATCCTCATGCTTTGGTCACTTTGAGATATGGTTATTTTCTAAAAGATAGGATGGATTTAGCCTTTTCCTCATGTTGGACACAATATGTATGTGTCCTTCATTCTTATATTTTTGAATTTGGTTCTTCAATATCTCACATTGATTGGTATGATGGCCACTGATCTGATGATATTTATAGTATGGTATTGTGTCTTCTGTGGGTAGAAGTCTACTACATGATTTATGTTTAGTAGAAGGTAAATAAATCATTATATTCTCAAATAACATAGATAACATGGTATCTAAAGTGTCTTGTTATGTTATGATCTGTAAAATTTGTTGTGAAGCCTTTTAAGAAGACTTAACATTGTTAACATGATGAATTTACTTTTGACTCTCGTAAGGTTGACTCAATGCTTTCAACCAAGATGGGTGTATGGAGTAACAAGCATTTACATGCTCATCTGATATATTTTTTGCCCTTATCTAGATTCTATTTTGTATCTGTTGCAAGTGGGTTTAGTTTATATGTGCCAAGACCTATAGGTTCAAATAGATTATGTGGCAAGTAATCAAGTGGATCAAATTTTAAGTTTTGCATTTTATCATCTATCATATCGTAGGTTGTATCATCATCATTATCATAGTAATATAAAACATGGACATATTATTACTTAGTACTAATTAATAAAGGAAGCTCAAATGTTGGGGATTCTTTTAGTTTTTCTATCTCTTTTGTTAATGGTTCTTTCTCCTTATGCATATATGTGCACCTTAGAGTTTAGTGCCTTATTTTTATCTAGAGATAAAGGAGACATTGTACTTGACTCACCTATTTTAAACATATGTATATGCTCAAATGGGATGGATTATTTAGGTGGTACCATTGTAGGGATGCCTTCAGTTTCAGAATGTATCATTTTGCAAAATTTGAAAGGTTCATCATCAATAGACATTGATAATAAGGTCCCTTCATGTATTAATTTTACAACTCTATCAAGTTTAGATGGGACAACTTCCATTAAATGTATCCAAGGTCTATCCGAAAGTAAACTATAATGTAAGGATTGAGACATGACCTGAAAGGTAATTAAAATCATTTTTGGTCCTAAGGTCACACCCAATGTAATTTGTCCAATTGGAGGGCTATGTGAATTGTCAAACCCTTTTATGTACATAATTATGTTTTGAATAAAGTTTGTGTCAATACTCATGGTGGTTAGGAATTGCATGCTACAAATATTTAGGCGTGATCCATTATCAACGAGTACTATTTTCATACCTTTACTTTTCATTATCACTTGTATGAACAAAGGCAAAGTTTGGTCAACAATATTTTTGGATGGTAAATCTGTTGGATCTTGTTATTGTTATTAATATATTTCATAATATAATCAAAATAAGTGGGCTCAATATCACTTGGAACTTGTGTCTCATGCATTGCCTCATATAGGATATCCTTATATACATTAGATTGCTTTAGGATCTCAAGGATTGAAATTTTTGCATGTGTATTGATCAATTGGTCAATAATGTCATATCCCTTGGATTTTATTACTAAATTAGGTTTAGGAGGCACATGTTGTATATTAACATGTGGAGGAATAGGTTGAGCAATCCTAATTTTTTGAGTAATAATAGCATGGACTATAGAATCCAATATAAGTTGTGGGTGAATAATGTGTGCAGGATGGTAACTACCATATGAATAATACTTAGGAAGAATGAATAGTTGAAAACATGCACATTGGCTTCTAGATACTGACTTTATAATATTTTAAAAATAATTTTAAAGAGAGATCAATTGTTGTTTCTAATTTAAAACACTCTCATTGTATACATTAGAATAATAAGGACGATGCAGGAACATATGTTATAAAGTTCTTATGGATTGAATGGATCAAACCAGGAAATTAATGTAGTAAACCATAGCAACTATAATGTATTGAACAATGAAATAATTTACAAATATGTCTATGGCAAACATGATTTCAAAATTATAGTAAGCACTTGGGCCAACCATTAGGATAAGTTTAATTTTTAAATTGGATGACTTTAGGGAGTTATACACTTGCATTGGGTTAGCACATTAACATTGATGATGGTGTATGTCCCAGACGTTAGTGCCCAAGGAGGAGGAAAGTAGGTATAGGTTCAAAACTTATAGAGATGAAAGATAAGCATATTTTAAACATTTTGGGCAAGATAGAAGACCTAGGTCATCAACATAAGATTGGTCAAACTAATATATATGGACTAAGTGAAAAAAGATGGAGTAGATGAAATACTTGTAGAAGCAGGAAAATTCCATAACTGAGAGGAATAACCAAGGTCTGAGGTTTTAAAGTGTACAAGACTGAGGTGCTATATAATCCATAAATATCATATACAGGTTGAATGAGTTTCTTGATGAATCCCCATAAAGGGAGAGACAAAATAGGGAATTATATCCAAATTGGGATTTTAAGCTTGACTTACTAAAAGACCTGAAAGTCTTGAGTCCAATTAGAAAAATGACTAGCACATTGCGAATAAACTAGGGGCTATGATAGACTATGAATTTATAATGTTTTGGGTTAGAAAATTAAAATAAGAAGAAACCTTTGGTAATATTTTGGACTCCTTCCAATTTCACACTATGGCATTAACAATGGTTGTGGACCCATTATTTTAATAGGCTCTTAGGAGGGACTCTACCCAAAAAGTAAGTAACCAAAGTGAAGGTTTCAAAATAAGTACAAGATTTATCAAACTCTATAAAATTAAGTACAATATTAGTTAAATGAGTATCTAGGTCAGAGCCAGTAGCTCATGGTATACATTCGGTACAAATTTTGTGTTTGTTTGGGTGTCATTGATATTTTGACTCCCACCAACTTTTCTTGCATCTAAAGATATAAAAATGATGGCAATAGTCATTTAATAAAGGATTTGTAAAATTGCATAAAGGGTAAAGTGCCAACCCAACTCAACACAATAAATACATAATAAAAATAGAATTTTCATGCCTAGATCTACTAAAGATAGGTGGTGTAATAGATGGAGTTAAAAACCTAAAAGTCTGCAAACGTCTAGTTCTTCATATGGCTTTGTTTCCTCCCAACCCCCTAAAAAATATTTAGAAAACAATAATCTAATAAAATACTTACCATTAAGAAGATTAAAAAGAGAAGGGTTCCACATAGTGAGATGAAACATGTTGCTTTAAATAAGCATGTCCAATACTCAAAGTGGTGGAGAAATGTGTAATAGGTGTGAGGCCATGTGAATCATTTAGTCTCTAATGTCTTGTATGTCTACCACATAAGCTTAGAATTTGGCCACAAGACCTAATCCTATTTATGGTGTGAGATAGTTGCAAGTAAGATGTAATTAAACTAGTGTAAATCCCTCTAGGAGAATTATGTCTATATATCTCTTAGTGAAAGTCAAAATTTTCTTGGAGGAAGAGAGCTAAGCATATTTAGTCTTCATAAGCTATGAGTTTTTGGAGAGATCGAAGTGAATTCATGAAGAAGAAAAAGAATCATCCTCTTACCTCGTAATAGGGAGAGTGCTTGTTCAAACAAAAATATACTCATTCTTAAACTTGAAAGATGAAATCTAACAATTTTGGTGCTCCTAATGGATATGGTGACTTATCTCAATGCAAAACTGATGGAAGAAAACTCTAAACTGAGCAAGAGGAACACTCAAGGTACAAGGTAACTGGATTCTAATGTACCTAGGGGATTGAATGAACCCATCATTGAAGTAAAGTCATAATTTTTAATAGTGTTGAAATTTTGAAGAGAGTGGCTCTCTAGGCTAAAACCATGTTGACAAAACCTAGGCTCTAAAAAATCTTAATATGAATGCTCTTTTTCATCTCTTAGAAAGATTAGTTGCATCCACTAGGAAGTTATGTTGTGGTGGCATGTCAATGTCAAGAGCATTGAGGAGAAGTAATGAGGAGGTTCTCACATAGCAACAACAATTGATTCCATGGCATGCTTGTTCCATAGTGCATTTGAAAGTAAGATATGGATAATTAAGGAGATCAATCGAAGAGTTACTCATATGTCTGAGTATGTGGATCATTGTCACCACATGAAAGATCATCGAAGCAATTAGTGGGGTTATACAAATTGTACAAGGATGATGGTGCAACTAACTGATTTCTTGTCATGAATATGTTTAGATAAAATCGTGACAAGATCTCTCTCTATTTGTTTTTGTTCTTCTTCTCGAACGTATGTCCCTCGAACCTTATAGCCATACAAGAGGGTAGGTGGGACTAGTGAGGGAAAGAGGTGGATTTTCATTTGAATGTCCTAAAACTGAAGCTGAAAACATTATTTTCAAATGTGGTGAGCACTACACATCTCTTATTCAATCTAGACTCTACACCTAAATTCAAGCTAAAGTGTGGTCCACAAAGGACCTCAAATACACAGAGGTAAGTATATTAAATAATTTTGTCAAATCACATGTGTAACCACTACTAATGACATTTAAAACAAATAGCTTCACACAATATTAATTAGGTTGATAGGTATTTTACAATGGCAACAAGGGAAAATAATGGATTCGAACCCTTAATCTAACAATAGAAAATGAAGGGATGTTATTGATACCTGTGTATATATATAAAAAAGAGCGAGTTGTTTATAATTATGTTTGATCTTAAATTTGAAATGTATTTGATTGTCACAAGGAGATATTAACCTTAAATTTGACATCCATTTAACTTTCATTTAGAATTTTTTTGTTTTTGTTTGAAAAAATCAATCAAAAATTATAATATCTTAATTATATAATAGAATTTGGAATTTTTTTTCAAACCCATTATAATAATATAACCAAATTAATAATATTTACCACTAACTAATAAAAAATTAACATGAAATATAATAAAAATATTAATTAATATAATATATTAAAAAATCAAATTAAAAACCTTGATATTCATAGTGGATTTCAACTCTCTCTCAAAATATATATATATATATATAACTAAAATATCCCTAGTGTAAGAAGTTTACATGTTTGAAAGATGTCTATGATTTTTATAGTTCCAATGCTTATTGTGTACACTATAAAAGACAGATGAAGATGAAGATGAAGATGTGGATGCGTATGTATGTTTATATAGTTTAAAGAATTGCATGTAGTGGTGAAGAAGAGACAAAGTTTTGGAGGTTCCCTAAGTTCGATTTGGAAGTAAGCGTTTATTAAATGGCGGGATTACCTAAAGTTAGTGTTTTATAATTTTATCATCTTGTGGAAGCACATTCCTTCCATCCGATTTCGCAGCGACACACCAGTCACCACAACACTTACGTTTTTTTTTTTCAAAATTTGGCCTCCCAAAAACGTGTCAACAACACATTCATTCATTCCTCTCTCGCGATTCCATGCGAAAGAACGCACACCCAATGGTGAGACAACTATCCATCTACCCGTACCCACCGCCACCCCCACCCCCTTTAAAAAATAAAAATTAATTAATTAATTTAAAAAAAAAGATAAAATAAAATGAATCTGATTAAAGATGTTTCTTAAGATTGTATACTTCCCTCTCGATAATGGTTGGCTTACATTTTTATTTATTATTGAAATGCTTCACATTATATTAAACAACAAAATATAATTGTAGAAGTTGAAAAATATTTTTGTAATTTTATTATTAATTTAAATAAATTTTTGTATTATTTATTATTGTAGATAGTAGATATATAATGGCACTATTAATTCTTGATACATTTTAATTCATATAATTTGTATTTAATTACATGACTTTTATTTGTCATTCTTCTAAATGTAGATTTAATCTTTTTTTTTACCATCATTATTAAACAGAGTTTTCAATATCAAATATTCAAGCTACTTAAAATTATCTTCAAGGCATCTCCAATTCAAGACAAATGTCCATCTTTCGAGATAAGTTTGCCCTAAGCAGGGAGGAGTGTTGTCATGTTCTTATTAACTTAGTCAAGTCACATCCCATGCCAAATAATGATTAGTTTCTAAAATTCAAAACATTCTTTTGGGTCTTCTCGCACATTTTATAAGGTTGGTTAATGGAAATTGTTAAAAAATCACCTGTAAATATATATCAAGTGTCATTCATTACCCCCACTAAGTATTCACTTGGTTCAAGCTTATACACTTTTGTACATTAATCAAGTATGCCCTATTCCTCCCAAATTAAAGATCACTCACAAAGAGCAGCCACAAGCCATGTCCAAAGCACCTCAAAGTAATTTGAGAGATACCATTGGCAAGTATCAAATTTATCTTTCTAGTTGCATATATATAGTCAAGGTGATCTGTGTGTGGTTGTTACACAGTCAAATACACTCCTCGTTTATTCTTTTATGCAGAGCTTGTACCTATCATGTAATCAGTGCACTCATTTGCCCAAAGTTGGCCCACAATATTACACACAAGTCTTGTGCCTGCTTGCAGACTCTCGTGCAACAGTCACCTCAAATCGTAGCATGTGCATAGCACTACACACTCCACAGCTTACAGCCCTACACACTTCATGAGATTCTAATCACATAATTACTTGCTCTTTCGGGCCCCATCTCAGCACAACCACGTGTTAGCCTGCCCCAATTGCATGATTCAAAATGTGGCCCAACTAATCGTTAGCCACCAATAAAGGATCCTGAGATTGAAGGCCATTAAAGACATCCTAGACATTAATTATTTATGCCATTGCCAACTACCACATCTGCAAGGAGATCAATGTGCCTATCAATATCCTCCTTGGTAGTTGTACAGTAGTTATTACTAATCTTGTAATAATGCATGTTAAATACATAATATACACATATGGAAAAGATAACTAACAACACAACCATATTGATGCCTTTTACATAGTTGTAACACAGATAGTGTGCTTTATGCATCTAGTTTGTAGACACGCATTGCAACATTGTATTATGTATTCCCTATTTTTTGATTTTATGAATAGAAGTTGCATTTCCTACAAGTAAGACTTCTGCTCTATTGAATGTGTGTTTGATTGTTCCATATGAATACATCTATGTGTATTCATTCTACAGAACCAAACTCGATTTTCCCCCACACACTTGGTCCTAGGCTCAATGGTGCAGATCATTGGTATTAGAGATACACTCTATTCCTTTCTATACATGTAACCACATGAACACAATGAGAGAGAGAGAAGGTTTAACAATCCATTTTGTTTCATAGATTCCAGAAGAATGTTGTAACAAAAGTAATATGGCTAATGCCCAAATCCAACCTGAGCCCCAGAATTTTGAAGGCTCATCACTAGGGCACTAGAGGCACAACACACTAAACTTTTTGGTCAGTTCTATGAGTTAATGATGTAGCTCAACCTGATGCCTTCCTATCCATCTTAACAGTATGCTCCACAATAATTTCAGTAACAAGCCCCCTTTAAAGTACAAGTCAATCTCGACATCCCTCTGTTCAAAGGTAAGATTGATTCCAAAGAAGTGGATACTTGGATTCGATAACTCAAGGTGTACTTCTCAGTCAACTACTTCATCAATGTTGAGAAGATCACCTTCATCGTACTAAAGATGTCCATTTTAGTTGTCCACTAATGGGAGACCTTTGGTGCATAACATGCGTAAAAGTGCATCCCAATCGAATAATGGAATACTATTGTTGATGCATTGAAAGAATAATACCACCCTCTCTAACACTTTGAATATGAATACATCAAGTTCTAACAACTACACTAATGCAAGAATCAATCAGTGGAAGACTACACCAATACATTCCTTGACTACTCTATGCGCCTGTATGACAACTTAAGAGAACAACATAGGGTGTTGAAGTACATTAGTGGACTCTCACCTTATATCCATGTAAAGTTATATTTCTTAACTTCTGACACTCTATTAAAATCATATCGTAGCACCACCAAGGTCGAAGCCAAGGCAAAGATGAAGTAGTGTACCACCTCTTCATCTAATGCAGTGTGTAAGGCCCATCCCTCACCAAAACTCCATAATGTAACCTCTTTCATAGAAGAATTACCCTTATCATAAAGGTGAGTACCCTTATAAGACTGCACAACACTCGAAGGCTCTTACACCTACTTTATACAAAGTCAATAAGAAGTCAAGTGATAAGTGGTGCCATCACCATTGCTCATCCACCCATGATGACTTTGAATGCCATGTGCAATAGTATTTGCTTACACAATTTGCATGAAGACCCACACCAATGGTTAACACTAATCCAGATGCCTCTTGTCTAAGCACCAACACCACTACAATCGACATCTTTGAAGAACACAAACATCTCTTCCACACTAAGTTCTGGGTGAAGGGTTAACCTCTCCACATCATCATTGATAGTAGTAGTCAAAACAACATCATTGTGTAATCAACATCTCAATGCCTTGCTCTTATCAATATTACACACCTTAAGTCATATTATTCCAATGGCTATGATAGGGGAAAGATATACAGGTCTAAAGATAGTGCACTTTTTAGTATAAATTCAAGCCTATGGATGATACCGTCACTTATGACATTGCACCTCTAGAGGTTTATGACATCATTTTAGAGATATTGTATCTATAATATTGCAAAGCTGCATATCAAGCCAAGCCACAATGTTGGGCTATTCACATTAAAGATCATTTATACCACCTATGACCAAAGCCACCTTGGTCTCTACCAAGCAATTTTGCAAACTTGTATCTCATGCACAAAAGTTTATGTTTCTCATGGCTCACCCTAACACACATGTATAGTAGATAATAAATCACACATTGGCAATGCACAATACTCGCAAAATGTTGTGGCAATAATAACTTGATAAGTTACTAAAGTAATGTAGTGAAGTATTCTTAAATCCTAATGGCCTTCTAACACACTATGCAGTAAAACATTGCATCAATTTAGTCCCTAATTCTCATATTTTGAATAACCCCTATATCATAGATCAGTTTGGGAGAATGATGAAATATGATACTAGATACAATAAATCTTTGATCAGGGTAAGATCAGGCCTATTTATTCTCCTTATGGGAGTCTAATAGACCTCACACCCAATAAAGATGGGTCTTGAAAACTTTGCCTAGACTATCGTGCACTCAACAAGATAATGATGAAAAATCAATACCCACTACCATGCATTGATGACCTTCTAGACCAGATCTAAGGGTCTCAATACTTCACTAAGATTAACTTGAAGTCATGTTACCATCAGGTTTTGGTATATCTTAAAGACATCTGGAAGACAACTTTTAGTACATGGGAGGGATTGTTCAAATGGTTGGTCATGCCTTTTGGCTTAACTAATGTACCAACCACTTTTATGCACTTGATGGATGATCTACTTAGGTATTTCCTCAACTCCTTTGTCATCATCTACTTGGATGACATTCTCATCTTTATCAAGACTTAGGAGGAGCACTTGGATCACATCTCACACATCTTTGAAACCTTGTGTCAACATAAGTTTTAAACCAACATAGCAAAGTATACATTCATCATTATGCATATCTAGTACTTGAGCTACATCATTGATCACATAAGTGTTTGTGTATATCTATAGAAGATCAAATTAATCTAATATTGTCCTACTCTATGTAATCTCATAGAATTGAGGAGTTTTCTTGGTCTTGCTAACTTATACCATAGAATCATCCTTATTTTTCCACACATTTTCTAGGATCTTAGCCAGATAACATGTGCAAAATCTAATTTTGATTAGACTCATTCACAATAATGCACTTTTAAGGCACTCAAGCAATGCCTATGTATAAACCATGTTCTCATAATACAACATTACACATTTCTTAGAAATTCACGCTGATACATCTAATGACACACTTGGTGCAGTGCTCATGTAGCATGAACATTCGGTCACATACCACTCAAAGATGTTCAACAACATAGTGTAAAGGTAGTCCACCTATGAGAGAGGACTATATGTTATTGTGAAATCAATCAAATAATGGTGACAATACATCATGGGGAAGGAGACAATTGTTCATTTAGATCGTAAGCCACTTCAGTTCTTGCAAACACAAAATAAGCTAGAGAATGTGTGACACATGAAATGGATGACTTAAATGTAATAATTCCATCTCGTGATCAAACACAAAAAATATAAGGACAATAAGGCAGTATATTTACTTATCCAACTACCATTTCATGTGCTCATCATGATGTTGGGCATGCATGGCCACAACTTCACAAATTAGGTATCCCTATACACAATTGACCAAGACTTTTCAATAACTTACACTAGCATAGTGAAATGCAAATAAGTGTAGGATTTTTACTTGTCTAACTAGTGTATCTACAAGTTTAGACATCTCTATGTTCCTAATGGTGCACCTCACTAATGACTCATCTGGGAGCCACACTACGCCAAGACCTTAGGACACTTTGGCATGACAAAGACTTTAGTCACATTTCAATCACACTTCTACTAGCCTCACATGTGCATACACATGTAACACCACATCAAGTCTTACATCCCTTTTTACACCACCAAGCCCATGAACATGAAGCTATGACTTTATACATCTATATTGGTTCTATCTAGACCATGGGAATATATCAACATAGATTTCATGACTGGGTTCCCTACGATGATACACCATCATGATAATATGTTCGTTGTAGTGGATAAGTTTTCTAATATGGCTATCATGTTTGCCTACAAGAAATACATTGTTGTAGTTTGCATTATTCAAGATTTCTTCAACCATGTTTGGGTTCATTTTAGGCTTCCAACATCCATCATCTCCTATCGAGATCCATGGTTTGTAAGTCACTTTTGGTAATAATTTTACCACTTGATGGGTACATGACTATATTGGTCAACAACTTTTCATCTACAAATAGATGGATAAACCAAAGTGTTCAACCGCACACTTGTTCATCTTCTATGAATGTATAACTATGCACATGCTCACACTTGGGATGACAATCTATTATGCATTCAACATGCCTATAATAGAGCACTTCATATCTCTATAGTTCACAATCCATTCCAGACATGTCTAGGGTTTCAACCTTTGGCACCTCTAGACATTACTTACCACACACCATTAATTTGTGGGTTTGATTTCCCTCCTTGGACTATTAGATATGTATCCAATGATTAATCATCAATGGGGTGATGGAGGTCAACATAGCCCATTACACTCCCATTTTTTTACAAGTTTCCAAGAAATTAAAGTGCCCTAGGGTTTCAAAGAGAAAAGAATCAAAAAAAAAAATTCTCTATGGCATCTTATAGATTGTAATATCTTATATTTATCATCAGACATAAGTGCAAAAGGTGCAACTTCATTTTTTGTCATAGTCAAAAGGGATAAGTCTATGGTCAATGGACTTGAGTAGCCTATATTGTTGTCCATTTACAATGGTCTTATCTAGGAATATTCTCTAATTTTGCCTTTGATTTATCACTTCTATAATCATGCTTCTTTTTATATCTTCCTATCAATCAGTCACCACAGTCAATTAGGACAAGTCCATAGTCAATAAATAGTAACAACCTGCATTGTAGTATGCTTATAATAGACCTATCCAAAAGGAATTATTTTATTTTATTCTTCATATTGAGCATGCACTGTCATTCCTATTATTGATTTTATCAGTCATCCATCTAAAATAGTCAACAACATTCCCAATTTGAGCTAAGTCATTTTATTTGTAAGTGCTTTCCTAAAATAATAGTTTTTTATATTTAGCATTTGTCAAAATTAGAATTGTTAATTACTTTACATCTTTAGCATTCTGATATTCTCTAGTTTTACACCTATAATAACAAATATATGTTGTGTTTTATCAAAAATAGGGTAACACGTTTGTAATATATAATGCATTCCTTATCAATTAAGGGTTTTATTGTCATATTTAAAACAAACATTTATTTTAATGTCTCTTATAAAAGTGCATGTATATGTATTTAGACTAAGTTCATAGTATTCTATTGAAATTGAAATTCAGGAAATATTGCATTATTTTTATCCAATCAAACATGTAGAAATTATTTTTTGGATTGTATCAATTGGTGGACATTGTATGCACCTATATTTTTCAATCACTAGTAGTTTCTTTTGTGGGATTCATTGGTGCATATTTCTCCCTAAGTGCATGTCCTAACAAGTACACTAGGATAAGGGTTTCACTGAATCATGATATTTTACGAGATATTTTTGTCATATAATCACCTATTATACCTATTTACACTCATTATCTTATTATTTGGTCATTTTAGCCTCATTTGATGTTATTTTCTCTTCATTCTGCCCCTTCTACCTAGTTTCAAGGTTTCTCCTAACTAACTCAATTAGGATCAAGTTAGTTTTGTTTTTACATTTGTGTTTATAAATTTATTTACCATGGTTTACGTAGTTCATTTTCCTACTTGTGTCCTTTTCCTACTATATTGATCCCTCTCGAATAGTTGTTTGTCTCTCTATACTATATCGACATGACCATCATAGCACTATTTTTCACTCTAATAATTATAACATATCGATTCAATTTGATTTCATTTCCATATTTATTAGGTCAATTTCCACATCTCATATTAATAATAAACTTGCACCATTCTTCTTTGTTGATGCATGAAAACCTATCTTTAGTAGAAGAAGAGGAATTGGGATAAAAGAACTTATTCTTGTAGAGGTTTAGTCTTACTCAAGGTCTTTGAAGTTCAATAAAATGAAAGTGAACTAGAGAAGTACATTTTAGTCTTTGGAGTCCCCAATTAAGGATACATAGATCTTCATCCTTTCCATTTTATTCTTCACCTATAACATCTCTCATAATGTATTACTTGAGCTAAGAGGGATATTGATGTCACATTTAACTGCATTGAGATCATCTTTCTACTTCATGCCATGAAACTCTGACTTAAGTTATTGAACCACCTCTAAAATACAAGGATAAGAAGTTTCATACTCCATGTCATATTTTTTAGGATTTTTAGGAGTTTCTTGCCCTTTCCCATGTCCTCGAGTGTTAGGACCAACCATGCACAAACCCTACGAGGGTTTTAGCACTGAAAAAATTATATCAACTGATGAGACCATTATGATCACCTCATTGAGATGAATCTAATGAATACTCATATGCACAAGAGTGAAATTTTTAACCCAAAAAAGTGTATCAGTGGAATATACAATGTTGAAATTGTCTCACAGAGATGAATCTAATGACTGTTAATTTGCACGATGTTAAAAAATTTACAAACTTTTTTTTACAAATTTTATTTTTTATTTTCATGTTTTAAAAAAAGATTCATGAACAAAACTATGGTGATGAAAAAATTCAACTCTTCTCAGATCACAAGTTGTGTTTTTTCGACCTTTAGATGCTTAGGACACTAGATTTGAAAAATTTACATTGCATAAACTTATCCAAATCAAATCTTTGATACCACTTGTAATGAAATTATTTAAATGATTCACAATAATAGGATAATATATCACATAATTAATAACATAATAATCATATCTACGATAATAATTTTTGAAAGAACAAAATACTTGAATATTATCATTGAGCCACTTTGAGGGGGCAACCTCCATAATAATGTAATAAGAACATAATTCATAATATGATGATAAAAGACTAACCACTACCTCCTGTATATACTCTACTTATCCATGGTTATCTCATAGGTTTACCATACTAAGAACATCAAGGAATTCAATAAGATAATATGAATGTATATAATCCATAAGTTAGCGACACATATCCCTAGATGCACTATAGTTTAAGGGCATAACATTCTCCTTGAATTTTTCCTCTTTCATAGTTACTTAATGTTCAAACCATTTCTTTATGGTTCTAAGGCTAAGTTGTTTTTGAAAAACCACTTTCTAGTTTTCTCCAACTACTCCACATTGGCTTTCAAACAATCATTCCTCATGGTAATCCCAAGATTTCACGTAAGGTTTTGAGTTTTAAAAAAAAAACTTAAAAAACTATATTAAAAAATAATTATTAATTTTCTTATGTAAATGTTTGAAATCATTCATAGCCATGGTGGCTACAAATACTTTGGTTGGATCCTTATTGTAAAAAGGTCTAGAGTTCAATTCCTAGTAACCCATACCTTTTGCATGAAGCCTATCAATTAGTGGGGTATGCTTATTGAGGAAAAATAATTTAATTTATTTGGATATCATGCTATAAAAAGTGGGGATATTACCACTTATTAAAGTGGTGGAGGGGGGATTTATTTTTTCTAAGTGATGGTGATCTTTTTTAAAGAGGTGGGTTTTATTTTATTGGAGGGAGTTTTTTATTATTTTTTATAAAAACAACCTTATTGTGGGATATTGTAAGGAGATCATTTATTATTATTTTATCACATTCCTTATATTTTTTCTTGATAAAGATAGTGGGTGAGGTCTAGTTTGGTATGAGGTCAAACCCCCTCACAGGCAAAACAAACTTTCTACTTCTCCTTCATTAATTTTATCATATTTTGCACTTGTACTCCTCATCAATGCATTATTAGTAGATCCCAACATCCCTTTTTTGCTTTTTTACATTATCATATGTTTATTTATTTTGATATCATAGGCACTGATTACTCGTGGACATATTCTCAACCAATTTTGATGTCTAACACTCGAGAAAGTTATGTTACTTAAAAACTTTAAGGGGGATCATTGTTGATTATCTCATGGGGGTTATTGTGGGACCTAATATTTCTCTTGCACAATGAGTTTTTACAACTATAAAGTGTCACTATTGCATTGATTGATCACATTTATGAATGTATGTTTAGTTAATTCTGATGTCCATTCATTGAGCATGCATTATCACTTATGCATTGATTGCTCTCATTTATGTGAACCCATTATTGATTGAGTCTGACATCCATACTCAGAGTGTGAAAGTAACACTTTCACTAACCTCTACATATATTGTTCACTCATGGACACATTCTCAATTGAGTTCGACGTCCATCACATTGAGTTTGCATTCTTTTTGTAACTTTGGGGGTCATTATTAGGTTTCATTGTGTAGTGTTTTATCATTGAAATTCCTGGTGTCTTCATTATAATTTTTAGGTTATGGGTGGTCATATCAACCACCATTCTCCATTTTAGAGATAAACTATGAGTAAAGAATCAAATCCACTAGTTCTTGGAAGGACAAACTATGCTTCATGGAATTTGTGCATGGAACATTTTTTCATTAAACATGACCTTATTCCATTTATATATGGATAGGATCCTACACCCACTAACCTATTTCAACTCAATAATTGGCTCAATTCATTTGGCATCGTGTATGGTTTCTTGTTGTTAAATTTTTCTATGGATCTACACCACTATTTGGAACACATAGAGTGTCCTTGCACTATTTAGATCATTCTAAAAAATATATTTGGAGATTGTCCTTCTGAGATTGTAATCTCTCCTCCTTTTATTATTTCTTATGATGCCACATTTATGTCAAAACTTTATCTTCTCTTTATCAAGCCACTCCTATGGGATGAGTTATTACTAGACCTGAGATATCTTTTTCAAAATCCACATTAATTCCTATACATAATTTTACTCTTCCAAAGCCATCATAGATTTATAATTCATAGAATTATACTGTCTCTAGTGACATTACACCTATTGAGAGCATCGACAACTTATATGTCATTATGGATATTCATTCTGAAGATATGCATGCTTCATCTGTAGTTTATTCTCCAATTTAGAAGGTTTTTGAGCCATTCTCTTCACTTCATATGGACATGATTTTAGTGAAGGTTTCATGTCAATCTTATAATAGTTTTACTTCAATGGCATTACCTTCAATTTTTGTGCATGATCTTGCTAGGCCTATGCCACACATTAGATTTGGACAATATTTAGAGATATTCATAATGTTTCCTTCATCTTCCATTGTGGAATGGGTATACTTCTAGTACACTCATCATGTTATTCATTTGTAAAAGAGAAAAAACATTATTCAATGCAGATGGACCTCAATCAAAGGATATCATCATCGACATTGATCACTTTACAAGCTCTACTTAGAGTGCAAGCTACTTTTGCATCATCTAAGGGGATTTTTAGACCTATATTTGCTATGTACTTGGGTACCTGATCATGCCTAGTTGTTGGGACCCAATTTTTATACCCACCTAAGCTACACTTAAGTGGGTTGTCAGTGTAGGTTTTTATTCTATTTAATGGTTTTTACCTACACATGTTATTTAGCTTACTTAGGTGTTATTAGGTCATTTGGGAAGATAATCCCACCTGCATGAGGATGTTGGGTCATACATATCTTCCTTCCATATCTATACCTTTATTAAAGTTATTGTAATCAATATGATATTGTACAGTTCTAAATACAAGTAGGGTTATCATTACAATAGAATTATTGTGTGTTTACTCTACCAATAATCAAATAGTATCCAATTCTATCAACAACTTACAAAAAATTAAGCTAGTCTAAAATAATGAATTAAAAGGATATTTATCTAACCCTAACCCTTGTTTTCTATTTTTATAAATTTACAAATTATGTATTTACTATATTTTTGTCTTGTATATTAGTCTAGAACATATTTCAATATTTTACATTTCCAATGAGAGTTAATTATAATCCATACTTAATTTGAGTGTAAACAGGATCCCTGTGACATGGTAAATGAGATTAACAGTGATAACACAACATGTCACATAATCAAATAAATTTAGTAATAAATAATAAGGATAATCCAAATGTGCTAATAAGTCATTGATTCAAAATTAAGAATCGATATGTACAAAGTCAAATAAAATTAGAGTGTAAATAAGGCTTCTACCAATTTGGGTACCTACATTGTCTTCCCCCCTATCCCCTCTAATATTTTATAACTATATTTTATTATGTTATACCTATCATAGGTTTACATGGATTATCTAGTTATATTTTTATATTTATTCATATTGCTTCCCATTGCAAGTTTATCTTATCATTTATGCACTTGTTATGTTGACTTATGTTTTAATGTACTTCGAAATCCATTTTACACCTAATTTGTTTGAAGCAAAAATTTTCTTGTTTATGATCAACTATTAGCATGTATTCAATTTATATTTTGTGGATCTCTCATAGTCTGTATCTTCCATTTATTTCTTTCACTTGAAGCACACTTGAGTCAAAGATGAGATTGCACTCTCCTAAAATGTAATTCTATAAGTGTTTAAGATTCTTGGTCCCTAGGTTCTCTTCTTTAGTGGTTAGGTGTAAGCTCTCTTACGTTGGTCATCTTTAACACTTATTATTCATTTTAAAAATCCTTTTGGAGGAGGAAAAGAGAAATATCCATAATAATCAAAAGATAAATATATTTAAAGAAAAATAAAAAGTCACCTTCAAAAGGTAAAATATATTTATAAAGTCACACCAAAAGATTTGATCACATTATTTGGTGTAGAATCAAAAGAAAGAGTGGGTTAGAATCAACAGCCTTTTGATTTTTTTGGTCAAAATCGGTTCCTAGCTCTATTCTAACCCTTTTACTGAACACATTTAGTTTTTTAGGGTGGCACCATTGCCAATTCCCAGTTTCAAAAATATAACATGGGTGTGTGTTTTCCTATCTTTCTTTCCATTTTGGTATATTTTCATTATTTTTTTCATCATTGTATTGTACTTTCAATTACTATTTTTAGGCATAGTTTAGATTAAATATTGTTTAGTAGTGTATTATCATAGATTTACATTGTGCCCATGTTTTAATTAATTGTTCATAACTTATTTTATATTGAACCAAAAATAGTTAAAACATATAGTTATGAGGGGTCTACCTTAGTTAGACCCATGTTTTTAGATAGTTTTCCAATCAACATTCATACAACTTAGCAAAAAATCAAGTGTGTATTAAGATCTCAATCATTGTCCTTATGCATGAGATGCAATAAAGTAGTTGATTAGAGATTTTATGATTTCATAGTCCATAAAATTAGATTTAATGCTTTTGGAATAATTGTGTGCTTGATTTTTCACTTAGTATATAAGATCACTAACTATGATCCGTTATCAGGAGAAATACTTACGATTCTATATGCTCTTTCACTAATCCTTCTCTTGGTACACATATGCAGCTATAAGGCTTATATAAATGGAAATGAAATAAATATCAAAGTGTATCTAAATAGATCAATTATGATGATGCGATATCTCTCAATGATACTTGATGATTAATGCCTTAGCATGCTTATGTATATATAGACTTCTTGAATTCAAATTAAAACCTTATTACTACACAAACTGACATTATGAAAATGGGAAAGCCAAAAATCAAGGCACAACAAAATATTAAAAATAAAGAAAGGGGCCAAAATTACCCACAACTAACAGGACCAATATCAAACTGACCATTATAGACTGTTTTGATTTTGGTGAACTAACCCAAAACCTTGAAAGACAGGCATCTAGAGATTACGGGAGCATTTACAATAATCCTAAAGCAAAAACAAGTTGATATGAAGGTTCTTAAGTATTTCATATTAAATGCTAACATGATTATTGATCATAGATGATTGAAAATAAAGTTTCAAGGGAAAATGAAGATTTTATGGAGCCCAATGCAAAGGAAAATGTGCTAATAAGAGTTTAAGATGAAACAATGATCCATATACACCTAAGCACACTAATAACATAGAAAATCATATGACTATACCAAAATTAGGTGTTTAGAGTTGTCCTTCTTTCTTTGTCTATTCAGTGTTTGATATGCATTTGTTTCTTTCTTTTTTAATTCCTTGTTATGATTCTAGCATGCCTAATGTGTTTTATTTATATCTTCACTATTTCAGGGATTGATTTTTTGGCATGCTTAATTTGTCTACTTTTTACGTAATATGTTTACTCCATGTTTGATATGATTTTATTATTTATTTTTTTTGTTCTATGTAATTAATATTTGGTATGTCCTATCCATTTACTCTATGTTTGATGTGCTTCAATGTTTGCTCTATCTATTATGTGTTTATTGTATGTTAAGGTGCTAAGATTTATATCATACCCATTACTCTTATTTTTTATGATGCATATCATATAGATGTTTTCTTTTTGTTTGACTATATTTATTGGGGACAAGAACCCATGTTTATGCATTTTGCATTTGTTTTTTCCTCTTATTGCATATTTCCCATGTGGCAAATATTATTTAAATTTACATTGTTCATATATTTACCATGTGGGGCATATTATTCTTGTTATCACATTGATTATATTTCATACATATGAAGCATATTATAATACATGAGTTTATATAAACTACATCACATGCTTGAATTTTATATTTCCCATGTGATAAATATTATTTAAACTTACATTGTTCATATATTTATTATGTGAGACATATTATTCTTATTATTACATTGATTATATTTCATACATGTAAAATATACTATAATACATAAATTTATATAAACTACATCACATACTCCAATTTTAGATTTTCATTCTCTTACCCTTAAAAACCCTATTTTTTTCTATAAAAAATTGATAACTATTTTTAGATATACATAAAAATTAAATAATTCTCTAAACCCTTCCCTATAGAAGTTTATGATATTAGTGATTCATGTAGGTGTCACTTTGAACTACGCTTCTCATTAAAAAAACTTTATCTTGTTAGTTGGATTACTCATTTTATGATTTTAAATCCTCCTATCTTTGATCTATAAATTCGATAATCACGAAGCCTGTGTAATATTCTTCAAGTTAAAACCTGACGGCCATTTTTCCAGCGAGCCGGAATTTGAAAAGTGAATCGAGCTCCAGCAAGTATGTGTGCTTTGATCAGTTGTTCATAAACGTTTGCATAAGTCGAAGAAGGGAACATAAATTAAAAAAAAATGATTGAGCGAGGAGTAGGCTGCCGGCTTGAAGGCATTAAACAAGTATATCTTAATTTGGAAGGAATAGGAAATGTCAGGATCTGATCTCCTTGTCCTGCGGGCAGCCCGGCCCATCTTCAGGGCGGGGCCATGTCAACGGAAAAGGGCCTCATTAAATCCACAGCTTCGTGGAGAAAAGTTATTATCGCCTTTTGTTTTTCGTACCGATGATAGCCTTTGGTCACCGTCTTGATTACTCTCTTTGCCGTCTGTTGTCTGTTTTGTGTTCACAGTATGCTGTGGACAAATACGAGGCCAAACGAGTTATAAGCTCAGTCTGGAACCGTACCATTACTTCTTATGAGATGACATTCTAAGTTTCTTTTAGCCCAAATTTATGTTGTTAAATTATTTCTTTGGGCCAAATTGGTCTGTTGTTGAGAGGATTGTTTCCATGGCAGTTCAATTTTAAAAGGCCAACTGCTGTGTGTGTTAGAAGATTGTTTAGTTTTAAAATAACTTCTTCAGAAAGGTTAGTTTCATGGTGGAGAAGGAAATGTTTTAAGTTGCAGAGATTGCATATCATTGAGGGTGATGGACATGGATGCCATGGAGCGCTGGGTGGATTCTTCTTCATCGCAATTGTTTTGCGTGGAAGAGCCGCATAGCAAATCGATCGCCAAGTTGTGGGAACATCTTCCACTGCCGTTTCCCGGCTCGAAAAGCAAAGAAGCGAGCACGACGGCCAGCGCGGGATCAGATTTGTCTTATGATGACGAAATGGATGTTGTGACCGAGTCGTTTCTGCCGGCCTTTGGAAGGGAAGACCAGCGCTATCAAATGTGGGGCGAATTTTCTGATCACCGCTTTTTCAATACATTTTCTTCCGACTTCGCGCTCGTGGACTTCAACAAAACGCAAGCTTTCGGCCACGACCGGCTAATCGAATCCGATTTCGATCACTATCCCAATTTGGTGTGGCTTTCAAATGCCGGAAGTGACAAACCCCTACTGACCGAGTGCCCTGAAACGAAGAACGGCGGTAGCAAATCTGAGGACTCGGTTTTCTCGACTATTTGTTCGAGCCAGAGCCCCGCCGATCCGTTCGTCCGGGGCCTGATTTTGCAGCCCCCGAGCGAGGATGCGACCCCCGACCCGGCCAGTGTGGGTGGGGTGATGGTGGAGGAGAAGGAACCAGGCGTGGACATGAAGGGCGTACGGGTGGTGCATCTCCTGATGGCCGCGGCGGAAGCCGTGGAGGCTCGCAACCGAGACCTGGCTTCGGTGATATTGGTTCGGCTCAAGGCATTGGCTTCCCCGCTCGCCAACAACACCATGGAACGCCTCGCCGCTTATCTCTCCCAAGGACTGAACGCCCGCCTGGAAGGAGGCCGTGGGCCGGGGCTTTTCCCCTCGGCTAGCCCGGACTCCTCTCCTGGAGATATCCTAGCGTCGTTTCAAGTACTCCAGGAGATCTGCCCGTACATCAAATTCGGTCACCTCACTGCCAACCAGGCCATTCTGGAGGCCGTGCAGAGGGAACGGAGAGTCCACGTCATCGATTTCGACATCATGGAAGGCATCCAGTGGCCGTCGCTGATGCAGGCCCTTGTGACCCGCAAGGAAGGCCCGCCGCACCTCCGGATAACCGCGCTCACCCGAGCATCCACCTCGGCCGGCAACCGGCGCGGTCTCTCCACCGTGCAGGAGACGGGCAAGCGCCTAGCTGCCTTCGCCGCCTCCATTGGGCTGCCCTTCTCCTTTCACCAAACCAGGCTGGACAGCGACGAGTTGTTCAGGCCCTCCACTACTCGACTCGTAAAGGGCGAAGCCGTGGCGGTGAACTGTATGCTCCACCTCCCTCATATGACCCACCGCAACCCCAACTCCATCTCCTCGTTTCTCGTGGGCATCCGAGAGCTCTGCCCCCGCATTATCACTCTCGTCCAAGAAGAGGTCCCTTGCGCAGAAACCGATTCAGCTTCTTCCTACTCCGCTCATTTCATGGAGACATTCCAACGTTACTCTGCAATATTCGACTCGGTGGAAGCAAGCTTCCCCCCTCAGAGCGTAGCCAGGTCTCTTGTGGAACGTATTTTCTTCGGTCCTCGGATTGCTAGCACGCTTGCCTCCAAGTACCATTGCGATGATGTTAAGAATAGGAGTTGGAGTTTGTTCATTGCTTCACAGCTTGGGTTTAGGAGTAATCCTCTGAGTATGTTCAATCAATGCCAGGCCAAGCTTCTGCTTGGACTATTCAATGACGGGTATAAAATTGAAGAGGAGCATGGAAAATTGGTGCTTGGTTGGAAGTCCAGGCCCATCATTTCTGTATCATGTTGGGCTCCTATTCAGGGTTAACATTCCTCTCTTGCGAATGCTGTTTTCCGTTAACTTTTCAACCTTTGGGATTGTTAAAATGTACGAGTGATCCGTATTCACCTCATACAAAACGATTTTTCATTTCACTTTTAAGAATATTAGTGGAGTCGCCGGAGTTGCATGAAGCTCTGGGCTTAATTTTAAGTTGGAGGGTAATTTATTTATCCAAACGATTAAAAAAATAGTTGTATTTTAGATTAACAAGAGTAAATTAGATATATACATTATTAATATTAAATAAAAATATTTTTAAATTTTAATCACTTAAAAATATGTTAAATAATGAGGATTATTGAACATTTTCAATACGTTTTTTTAATATTGTATCATGTAAACATATTTCATACGATTAAGTCATGCCAAATCTATTTTAATGGAGTATTATTAGTATATATACTTATTTGTCCATTCTACATAGCAGTTGTGGTAGACACATAAATCTAGCATTGGTAGCTTTGTAAGTAGCTTATAACATTTTCAAATAGGATTCTTTGAAATTGTAATGAAATTACTTAGATGTTCGCGCAAAATGATTTTATATCACACAAAATAAGCAAATATGAGAGATCACACAACAATAATTAACAGCAGAGCAAAATACTGGATAATATAGCAAAGCCACTTTGAGAGGGCAACCTCCACAACAAATGCACTAATAGCAGAATACTTAACATAATGAATAAAGACTAACCACTACTTCCTATATATAGTTTACTTAGCCAAGGTTATTTCATAGGCCAATCTATTTAAGAACAAAGAGAAATGTAACAACTATACAAACGAGGTATGTAAGCCACAAGTCGGCCACACATATCCCTATACACACCAATGGTTAAGGGTGTAGCAAGCCCCTTCCCTTTAAAACAATGTTGTCCTCAACATTGTGGCAACTCTGGATGTTGCTGCACAAATGCTTCATCCTCCTTAGTGGCATCTTCACATGGCAGATTCTTCCATTTGATCAAGGACTCTGTAATCGCTCTAGAATGCAGCTACTTAGTGCACATGTGAATGATCACCTCAGGATCAAGAACAACTCTACCTTCCTCATCCAATTTTGGTAATTCTGTTTGAATAGCAACTCTGTGTCCAATGACTTTCTTTAGGCATGATACATGAAATATTGAATGTATACGAGTGGATGAAGGAAACTCTAACTTGTAAGCCACACTACCATTTTTTTGAAAGATTTGATAAGGCCCATAATACTTAGGAGACAACTTGTTATCCTTTTATTATTGCTTCAATGACATCTGCTTATATGACTGCAAGTGAACAAGACCCAATCACTAATGTCAAAATGCCTCTCACTTTTATGTTGATCTGTTTGTTACTTCATGTGATTATGGACCATAGTTAAATTTTCATGCAAACTTGCAAGGACCTCCTGTTGATGGTGAATATGTTATTCAACTGCACGAACCTTAGGATGAACCTTCAATGTTGAAGTGATGGATAGAGGGTGGTATCCATACAATGCCACAAAGGAAGACATTTTAGAAGAACTATGAACATAAGTATTATACCACCATTCAACAAGTGGCAACCAATGAACCCATTTATCTTTTTTATCATAAACAAAATAATAGAAATATCCTTTTAGATATTTGTTGACTACCTCAGTTTGTCTATCAGATTGAAGATGATAGGATGAAGTATGAGCCAAATGGGTGCCCAAACATATAAATAACTCAGTCCAAAAATTACTAATGAAAATAGGATCTCTATCACTAACAATGATCTTAGGGGTCCCATGCAGTTTTTGAATTGTATTGAGAAAAATAACAACTACTATACTAGTAACAAATAGCTGTGATAAAAAATAAAAATAAGCATACTTACTGAGACGATCCACAACAACCATGATAACATTTTAACCATTAGATCTTGGTAATCCTGTAATAAAATCTATAGATACCTCTTTCCAATGCTGGCTAGGGATGGATAAAGGCTATATAAGAATTGGGGTTTTAATGGTTTCACCTTTGTTTTGTTGACAGATAATACATTCAACCACATATTTCTGGACATCTCCCTTGAGTCGTTCTCAAAAAAAATCCTGCTTCATTCTGTGATAGGTTTTCAAAAATCTTGAATGACCCCAATTGGAGTTGCATGAAGTTCCTGAAAGATTTTTTGTTTAAAAAAAAAATTCTTACATAGGTACAATCTATCTTTATACCATAATGCATTACCCTTCCATGTGAATTTTTTAAATCTACCTAAACCTTGTTGGAGATTTTGAATCAAGTCATGGGTAGCACTATCATGTTCCCATTCTAATCATGCTTTCTCTAGCCAATTTATCTACAAAATGGTTATGACACATAGCAATACCTCAACTGATTCATCCTTTCTAGATAGTACATTTGCTACCACATTGTTCTTGTCTTTTTTATAGACTATTTCAAAATCATAGCCTAACATCTTAGTTACCTATTTGTATTGTTCTTCAAATAACAATCATTATTCCAAAAAATATTTGAGACTATCATGATCAGTTTTTACTTAAAATTGATGACCCATCAAATAAGGTCTCCATTATTTGACTACATGAAAAATGGCCATCATTTCTTTTTCATAGATGTCCTTGTACTAATTTTTACCCTTTAGTTGATGACTTTTAAATGCAAGTGGTATGCCTTCTTGCATGAGTACAACACCCATACCATACCCAGATGCATCACATTCAACCACAAAAGTCTTAAAAAAATCAAGAGTGGCTAATACTGGAGTAGTGCATATAGCCAATTTCAGTTGTTTAAATACCTGGATAGCTACATCAATCCACTAAAAGGAGTCTTTGTTTAACAAAGAGGTGAGTGGGGATGCAATACTACCATAATTTTTGACAAACCTGTGATAGTAATCAGTTAACCCCAAAAAACCTCGTAGTTGCTTGAGTGTCTTAGGAATTGGTCAGTCCACCATTGCTTGGATTTTTTTAAGATCCACTTTCACTCATTCATAAGAAACTAGATGACCCAAATATTCGACCTCACAAGCCTCAAAAGTACATTTGAAAGCTTTGGCATACAATTGATGTTGTTCCAAAATAGAGAGTACCTATTTCACATGTTGCAAATGGTATTTCCAATTTTTACTGTAAATGAGGATATCATCAAAGAATACTAGAACAAATTTTCTCAAAAATGGCTTAAAAATGGTATTCATCAAACTCTAAAAAGTAGATGGTGCATTTGTTAGACCAAAGGGCATAACCAAAAACTCATAATGGCCCTCACGAGTCTTGAAAGCTATTTTGGGTGTGTCTTCATCATGGATCTGGATTTGATGATACCTAGAACATAAATCTAACTTGGTAAAATAAAAAGCACCATTCAATTCATCTAAAAAATAATCAATGACAGAAATAAGAAACTGATCTTTGATAGGGTACTTGTTGAGTTCTCTGTAGTCAGGGCACATCCTCTAGGTGTCATCTTTTTTTCTCACTATGACAACTAGTGAAGAATATTCATTTTGGCTATGGCGAATGATTCTTACATCCAACATCTCATGTACCATTTTTTTAATTTCACTTTTTTGGGCATAAGGATACCTAAATGCCCTGATGTTGGATGGTCTATTTCCAAGAATAACTTTAATAGAATGATCATGTGTGTGGTTAGGTGGAAGTCCTTTTGGCATGTTGCTAAAAACAATAGAATGGACATCAACCACTTATTACAGATCAAAAGATGAAGATGGCTAAGTTGGCTGAAATTCCATGGAAAATAAGTGAGCTACAAATCTTTTAACACCCTTACAAAGAATCTTTGTCATTTGATGGGAGCTAACAAGTTGTGGAGATTTAGCCCTTAATCCCCTTAGATTAAATGTAATTTTTTTAGAATGAAAACATATGAATAATTCTTGAAAATTCTTCTCGATAGTGA
Organism: Torreya grandis; assembly: GCA_037957365.1. Taxonomy (NCBI): domain Eukaryota; kingdom Viridiplantae; phylum Streptophyta; class Pinopsida; order Cupressales; family Taxaceae; genus Torreya; species Torreya grandis. Next base: position 48,648 of record JARHVA010010903.1, on the reverse strand, counting down.
TCAAAGTGGTGAGCCAATGTACTCTTAGAAAAAACTCCACCCATGGGAATATCAAACATAGGAGAATCCAACAAGTAGTCTCCTATGGTTAGCTTAATAGCTATGACATTTTCTTGAACGGCTGACAGTAACACCATCTGTAATCATAAGCTAAAATTTTGGAGCTAGATAAATAAAATAGTTCAAACAAGCAACCAACTTACTATTGATGAAGTTATGTGTGCTCTCAGAATCAATCAAGACAATGACCTTCTATTTCTTAAGGAAACCCATCACCTTAAGAGTCTAAGGAGTACTAATACCGAAAAGAGCATGATAAGAAATAATAGGCTGAGAGTATTTAGATTCCTCCTTAGAACCTTCTGCATTATCACCATGTAATTTATCATCTTCATCATGAATGGTACCTTCAATGTAAAACAACTTCTTTTTAGCACAATGATGGTTTTTGCTCCATTTGTTGTTGCAACCATAACACAACCCTTTAGCTTGCTTCTCCTCAATTTTTCATTATGTTAATCTAGTGGACTGTGAAAATGATGGTGCTGGAAAGGTGCGATCATGACCAGTAGTGAAAGTTTTCTTTTTGATCATCTCTTTTTTCTACCATACATGCCCTAGGGATAGCTTCTAATACATATGTTGGGTTAAGCATTTAAACCTTAAATTAGTTGCTATCTTTGAGGCCACCCAAAAATAGATTAGTCAAATTTTTATTAGTGATATCTTCCACCCATAAAGAGAGATTCTAAAACTGATGAATATAATCCTTCACAGTTCTTGATTGCCACAGTTTAGCTAATTGGCTAAAATAGTTCTCAAAGACATTATTATGATAATGAGCCAACAACTCCTCAGTAAAAATAGACCATGTAATAGGAGCACCATTATTTTTCTTTTGAGCAGATAACCAATGATACCAAATGAATTGCTCAGGTTATATACAAAGATGCCACTATCACCTTTTGAGAACTAGGGGTCTGATGCAGCTCAAATAAATTCTCAAGTTGGGTAATCCAAGTGAGAGGATCCTTACCATCGAACTTATGCATGTCCACTTTTGGCAACATCAATTTCATACCAGCATAGGAGTTGTTGGTGTTAAGAGGAGGATTTGAATGCTAAAGTGGAGGGTTATTGGGCTAAAACTGATATATAAGGGTAACCAATTATGTAGTGATATGATGTAATTCATTATGAACCTCATTAATCTCTCTGTGTATCCCTAAAACATCAGCTTAGACTAAATAAATTCATCATGCCTCACCAAGTTTTTTATGTCCGCTTGAAGCTGAGAAATCACCAGATCTAAAGTTTCAAATTTCATGTCGTTGATAGGAGTCTTAGGAGTTTCTTGCCCTCCTTTTCTTCTCTGAGTACCAGAACCTACCATATACAAACCCTAAGAGGGTTTTTACCCCAAAAAAGTGTACCAAGAGATGGTACCATTATGATCACCTTGCCAAGATGAATCCAATGACCACCTTTGCACACTAGGGTAAAAATTTTGACACCAAAAAAGTGTATTGATAGAATATACCGTTACGATCATCTCAATGAGATGAATCCAACAATTGTAATTATGTAAAGGGAAAATTTTTTCTAGACATTTTTTTAATTATTTTTTTTCAAAAAAATGTTTCAAGTAATACTACATTGACAAAAAAGTTTAATTCTTCCTAGATTGCAAGTTATGTTTTTTTGCTCCCATCTCTCCTAGAATCCACACCTCCCCAGATCTAAAAAATTACTACAAGAAACTTGCCCAAATCAAAGCTCTGATACCACTTGTAATAAAATTACTTAGATGTTCATATATAATGATTTTATATCGCACAGAATGAACAAATATGAGAGATCATACAACAATAATTGATAGTAGAGCATAATACTGGATAATATAGCAATGCCACTTTGAGGGGGAAACCTCCACAATAATGCACTAATAGAAAAATAATTAACATAATGAATAAATACTAACCACTACCTCCTATATATAGTCTACTTAGCCAAGTTATTCCATAGGCTAACCTATCTAAGAATATAGAGAAATGTAATAAGTATATAAAAGAGGTATGTAAGCCATATGTTGGCCACACATATCCCTAGACACACTAATGGTTAAGGGCATAGTAAGAATTTCATGTAAATAAATTAATGGAAAAAGTAATAGGGGGTGAACAAAAAAGCAAGGAAAGTCAATGCCAACCCTAATAAAGAGAGAAACAAAGCATGAAAGAGCAATGAAGATGGATCCTGGGTCAAATAGTAAAAAATGCAAGACTACAAATATTTTGAATGTAAAATTTAGGGAAAAAATAGAAGTATAAGATGGACAACTACTATCAGTTTGAATGGCCATAACACATCACAACACAATGGTGAATGTTGTGGAGATTGCTTAAATAATGGCAGAGTAGTGGATGGCCACTAATGGAGGCCCCAAACAATTTGAATAGGATCAAAATAGTGTCATGAACAATGTTTTCTCAACTTAGCATCCTCAAGATAACTACAAATGGTGTGTCACACTGTTCTGGTTATGTTACTAATTAAAGAATATGTTATACATAAAAATTCTTGGGATAATATGCAATGAGCGTGCTAGAGAAGTTGATAATTTGAGTAGACAAACTAAAGTTACAAAAAATACAAATTGCCCAAATATTGAAGCAATAATACTTCCATGTGATTAATCATTATCTAAAATGTTTTAGATGTCTTATGAAGTTTTATAGTCTGCTAGTTGTTAGTTTTTGCAGACCTAAGTTTTCGAAAAAAATCTTATTTTGCTTCATACTTAGTTTATGGAAGCTCCAAAGTGGATGTTAGCCATTTAAGTTCATTTATCTCTGTTTATACTACCATGGCTCAAGTTATGCCCTTGTATTTTTGGTTGCTCCAAGAGGGACATTTTGACAATGGCTTTTAGACCCATTGATAATTTTCAATGGTAATGTAGCACCGTAAATGTTTGAGATCTTACTTATTAATATCAATTAAATTATTTTTACTTTATTACAAGAAAGACATTGCAAACAATTTTAGTCCACACAAACTTAGTTTCACTAGAAGGGTGTTTAAAAGGATGTGCATTGAGGCAAGGTTCCTTAGTAGTGGGTGATATTGATGCAACAGGTAATGGCTTTGAATTATTCCTCTTATTGTTTGCCACTAAAAATATAGTTGTAGCAACTGAACTAGTGATTGTAACAAAAGTAGATGAGATTTCATAAGGCCCTACAACAACAAAAGGATTATTCATTAATCCATTTAATAAATACGTTGAATAAATAGGGAATGTTGAGGATACATTGAAATTAGACAAAAATATTCCTCTAGAGTGCTACGCATACATAAAATCTTGCATGTAAAATAAAAGTTGATCTATTCTAGCCTTTTCTTGGCCCAAATTTATCCTTTGCTCTTTCAAACATATGTAGTCCTTGAGTATGTCCACTAAACAAAGCTTACTTTTAGAGGCCTGAAAATAAAAATTCTAAAAATAAGACCCATACAAATGCATAACTTGAGCTCAAATTCAAAATAAAATAGTAGGGAAAAACCATTTGTGTATGTGTTTGGCGTAGAGGGAGAGGGAAAGGGAGAGTGTACCTATCTAAGGTGTATTATCCCAAGAAGTGATGT
>JARHVA010010903.1:0-40000 GCA_037957365.1 Torreya grandis | reverse complement strand
TACCTCTTCAAATGCCTCTAATGAAGATTATATTCCTTGCCTAGGCCAAATGTTCCTCCTTTTTCCTCTATTCCTTCTTGTCAACCATGGCCTAGCTTCTTCTCAAAACCCCCTTTATATTTTATCATATCCTCTATCATCTGCATGCCACTAGAAACCCCTACTTTCATGGTGAACCCTTCTCTGTCATTGAATCTCAAGAATGACTTACCATAAACACCATTTTCTTTTGGCATGACCAATAACTTACTGTTTCAACCCAAAAAGAATACAATCACTATGTTATCTCCACAAAAATCATAGTCAAGCCCTATATTTATTTCACTTTGCATGGCTTGACAAAACCAAACATAATGATAACTCCCCCAAATTAGGGTTGACAATCAAATGTCAAAAGACATAATAATTAATTTAATAATTTGAAATATATAAAAACAATAGAAATTTTATGTTTATTTTAGCCCCTTTTTTGGGTGTTACAAACATATCACCATGAATACCCCAAAATTCACATTCACCTAATACCTATGTTTTTTCTTCTTAATGTTTATACAATCAACTTTATTTAATAAACTATAAACTTCAATCTACATCCATGCCAATTATAATATTTTTTAATGATAACTTTTTTTGTTGATTGGTTATAGGTACTTATCAGTAAAGAGTCATGCATTCAACAATCCACACAATAAATTCATCTAAAAGAAAATTACAACTTTAATATTCCACAATGATATAAAACATCACAATCATAAAGAATAATAATATCTATAAACATTGATATTAGCATCTAATCATGGATCCAAACTAGTTAACATTATCAAGTACAAAACAACTAAATATAAATGATATTAGAGAAGATGTATAATCCATCAACTCATAAAAAATATGCATTTAATTATACTACATGGTGGGTGCAGAGTTCCTTGTCATATATCTCTACCCCCAACATAGTCATATGTTACATCCTCTCTAGTGAACTCTCCCTCTATATCTGTCTAGAGAGTGGACTATCTCCTGCATCCACCTCAACAAATGTAAATGATAGTTATCATGTATGAATAATAGCCAATAAAATGTTGGTAAAGCATAATAGTATTGAATAAGCATGATCAATATACATATGACACTTATATATAGCTAACCACTAAGTGATGAATCATACAATAATCATTATATGTTTGTACATACATTAGCATAAATGAAAATAACTTACTAAAATAGTATATTAACCATCATTAACCACATTAATATCAATTTAATAAAAAAATTAAGCTTAGTGAGGAAATCAAGATGTAACATCCTTCCCCCTAAAACTGGTCATCATCTCGATGACACTTATTTCAAACCATAGTTATGAAATTAAATAATATATAGTAGCAAATCAACTAACATCAATAAATTCTAAAAAAATATATGTGGAAACAACCTATATAATTCATCATAGTCCTCCCAAGTGACACTATCATCAAAATATTAGCCCCACTAGACCTTGCACTGTGACACCTCCATATTATACAAATTAAGTTTGTGAGTGTCAATTATTCTGACTAGTTTTATTGTGACCACCCTATGATCCAAAACCTGTAAAGCATTCCAATCTAATACATGAGAAGGATTAGCTTCATACTTTTTAAGATAAGACACATGAAAAAAATTATGCAAGAGAGCTAGCGCTTGCAGTAAAGCAAGCCTATACGCTATGGGATTGATAACTTTTCAACCTTAAGGATTGTAAAAATGTACCAGTGATCCGTATTCACCTCATACAAAAATGATTTCTCATTATCTTTTAAGAATATTAGTGGAGTTGCCGGAGTTGCATGAAGCATTGGGCTTAATTTTAAGTTCATCCAATCCTTTCATGATGATGTAAAAAATAGTTCTATTTTAGATTAACAAGAGTAAATTAAGTATACACATTATTAATATTAAATAAAAAGTATATTTAAATTTTAATCACTTAAAAATATGTTAAATAATGAGGATCATTGAACATTTTCAATACATTATTTCTATATTGTATCATGTAAACATATTTATTAAGATTAAGTCATGTCAAATCTATCCTAATGGAGTATTGTTAGTATATGTACTTATTTGTTCATTCTACATAGTAGTTGTGCTAGACACATAAATCCAGCATTGGTAGTCTTGTAAGTACCTTATAACATTTTCAAATAGTATTTTTTGGCATTTTATGTGAAGGAATTAATGGAAGAAGCAATGAAGGGTGAACGAAGAGGCAAGGAAAGTCAAGGTAGACTCCAATAAAGAGAGAAACAAAGCATGGAAGAGCAAAGAAGATGGATCCTAGGTCAAATAGTAAAAAATGCAAGACTAAAAATATTTTGAAAGTAAAATTCAAGGACAAATAGAAGTAGAAGATGGAAAACTACTAGTAATTTGAATGGACATAACACATCACAACACAATGGTGAGTGTTGTGGAGACTATTTAAACAATGGCAGATCAGTGAAGGGCCACCAATGGAGGCCCCAATCAATTTGAAGAGGATCATAATAGTGCCCTGAACCATGTTTCTTCAACTTAGCATCCTCAAGACAACTAAAAATGGCATGTTACACTATTCTGATTATGTTATTAAATAAAGAATATATTATACATAAAAATGCTCAGGATAATATGCAATAAGTGTGCTAGAGAAGTTGATGCTTTGAGAAGACAAACTAAAGTTACAAAAAATACAAATTGCCCAAAGATTGACGCAGTAATACTTCCATGTGATTAAGTATTATATAGAATGTTTCATATGTCTTATGAGGTTTTATAGCCTACTAGTTATTGGTTTTTTGCAAACTCAAGTTTTCAAAAAAAAATCTTATTTTGCTTCACACTTAGTTTATGAAAGCTCCAAAGTGGATGTTAGCCATTTAAGTTCATTTGTCTTTGCTTATACTACCATGGCTCAAGTTATGCGCTTGTGTTTTTTGGTTACTCTAAGAGGGACATTTTGACAATGGATTTTAGACCCATTGATACTTTTCAATGGTAATGTAGTACCGTAAATGTTTGGGATCTTACTTGTTAATATGAATGAAACTTTTTTTACCTTATCATGAGAAAGACATTGTAAAAAATTTAAATCCACACAAACTTAGTTTCACTAGAAGGTGGTTTAAAAGGATATGCATAGAGTCAAGGTTCCTTAGTAGTGGGTGATACAGATGCAATGGATAATGGCTTTGAATTATTCCTCTTATTATTTTCCACTAGAAATGTAGTCATAGAAACTAAGCTAGTGATTGTAACAAAAGTAGATGAGATTATATAAGGCCCTATAAAAACAAAAGGATTGTTCATTACTCCATTTACAACCTTGTGCATACTAGTGAGAGATGTATAATAATATAGGTAAATAAATATGCTGAAGAAATATGGAATGTTGAGGCTACATTGGAACTGGGTAGAAACATTCCTCTAGAGTGTTACACATACATAAAATCTTGCATGCAAAATAAAATTTGATTTATTATATCCTTTTCCTTCCCATAAAGTTATTTATTGCTCTTTCAAACTTATGTAGTCGTTGAGCATGTCCACTAAACTAAGTATACTTTTAGAGGCCTAAAAATTAGAATTCTAAAAATAAGACCCATAAAAATATAGAAAATGAGCTCAAATTCAAACTAAAATAATAGTAAAAACCCATTTGTTTATGTGTTTGGCATAGAGGCAAAGGAATTCAAGACAAACTCTAATAAAGAGAGAAAAAAGCATGAAAGAGCAAAGAAGATGGATCCTAGGTCGAATAGTAAAAAATGCAAGACTGTAAATATTTTGAAAGTAAAATTAGGGACAAATAGAATTAGAAGATGGATAGCTACTAGCAATTTAAATGGATATAACACATTAAAACACAATGGTGAGGGTTGGGGAGATTGCTTAAATAATGGCAAAGTAGTGAAGGGACACCAATGAAGGCCCCAATCAATTTGAAGAGGATCACAATAGTGCCTTAAACAATGTTTTCTCAACTTAGCATCCTCTAGACAACTAAAAATGGCATGTTACACTATTTTGGTTATGTTGTTAAATAAAAAATATGTTATAAATAAAAATGCTTGGGATAATATGCAATGAGCATGCTAGAGAAGTTGATGGTTTGAGCAAACAAACTAAAGTTACAAAAAATGTAAATTGTCTAAAGATTGAATCAGTAATACTTCCATGTGATCAAACATTATCTATAATGTCTCAAATGTCTTATGAGGTTTTATAGCCTACTCATTATTGGTTTTTTACAAACCTAAGTTTTCAAAAAAAAAATCTTATCTTTCCAAATCTTTCCAAATCCCAATCTTGGATATGTGACATGCTGCCACTAGTAGAAACTATTTGATGGCTACTTAATGAAATAGCCTTCCTTTTATCATTTATTAAAAAAAATACTTCAACTATGACATTTAAATTATGAATTCTACTTTTTATAATTAATTTTTGAATTGTACTTCTAATATAGGTTTGGACCCCTTAGATGCATTGTGATGGGTTCAATTTTGATCATTAGTTGCATGTTTTGCTTAGATCATAAAGTAAAATTAGTATCTACAACTCACAATTATAATAGTTTAAAAAATAAAAATATATTCTAGTTTTATCCAGCTTAGGCTTTGCCATAATATTATTAAATTTACTTGGTTAGAACCCCACTGGGTTTAACCAAAATTAGGTTTAAAAAATTATTATTTTTCTACTCTAATCCAACCAAATTTATCTCAACTAAAGTTAAGATACTTGATCATTAACTAAATACATCTAAAATTCATACATTTGGTTTTGATTCAGTTAGTTAATGATTAATTTAATAATGACAAACTGAATTACATAACCAACTCATTACAAATTATAAATCTGTTGTATATTATTTCAACCAACTACTGAAAGTTTACATAATAAATTCTACAATAAGATCAACCAACTATTGAGTGATAAAATGTAATAATAGTAAAAAAATACATTGATATACATCAGAATGTGAATATATATTTATACAATGTTCCACATAACAAACTAGTATCCACAAACTCGCCAATATACACTATGTAATCATGAGTAAAAGTCTCTATCAGTTGGCTACTAGAGGAGAGGGAGAGCATCATAAAAATGCTTTTCCACACCAACCACAGACCATAGATCCCCTGTACAATCATCAAACTAGGGAATGGCCCTCCCTTCATAGATGAACAAATGATAATGGATGATAATGGTGTAGGTATTGATAAGTCAACTAGAATACGGTAAGATAACCATTACATGCAACATATCATAAAGAATTCTATTCTAACATGATATTGCATACATGCATATAAATCAAATAGGTGAAATGATAATGTTTAACTATAAACATTACTTTATCCAAAGTTTTTATATAGTTTAAATATCACACATATCAATCATATTCACACACACAACTCAATCGGATTTCATTTATTATGTGTATATGCATGAATTCCTTTTCACTTAATTATTTTCTTAGTGTCATTAATACCATAATTCACTAATTAAATCATATACAAGAATCCACAGTTTCCCATATAGATCTCTATACTAATCCTACAACATTTAAATACAAAGGAATCATACATGAATTAATCACATGTTTTATAATAACAACATAAACACCCACTATTATATTTCCCTAAGTTCTAATAATAGCAAAACATCCATTTTAAAATAAGGTTTTATTACTAGTAATTCACTCAATGATATTTATGATAGTAAAGTATTTACAAGTTCATGTATAAATACCCTTTATATGAAAGTAAACAGAATCTTGAATTTTACACTAATTTCCAAGTTTTTAAGCAAATTCCATTAACACAATTAATTTTTACTCAACATCAACTACTTGTTTTCTAATTAATTAAGACTGATGTAAATACATTATAATTCAATGAAATACAACATGGTTTTCATATAAATACATTTGTTCACAATATATAAACATATATATTAATACTAGGTTATCCACATATACACCTATATACTTTATATGTCCATATACATATATATATACATACATATATACATGCATACATATGTATGTATGTATGTATATGTATGTATGTGTATATATACATACATATACATATACATATACATTTATGTATATAATTTATAGAAAAAATATATAAATAGTCACATATATATACACACACACACATAGACGTACATGTATATGTATATATGTATGACCACACACACACACACACACATATATGGTCATACATATATACATATACATGTACGTCTATGTGTGTGTGTGTGTGTATATATATGACTATTTATATATTTTTTTCTATAAATTATATGCATAAACGTATATGTATATGTATATGTATGTATATATATACATACATATATATACATACATACATATACATACATACATACATACATATATATATATATATATATATATATATATATATATATATATATATATATATATATATGTATGTATATGTATGTATGTATATATATGTATGTATATATATACATACATATACATATACATATACATTTATGTAATAATTTATAGAAAAAAATATATAAATAGTCATATACACACACACACACATAGACGTACATGTATATGTATATATGTATGACCATACATACATACATACATACATACATACATACATACATACATACATATATATATATATATATATATATATCTTGAGTTTAACCTTTATACTAAGTTTTCAACTTAAGAAAATGTTAACTCAATATATAACCAAAAACATAATTCACATTTGCACCACATAACACTAAATGCCCCAACAAGAATGGATTAAGGCATAAAATACCAAATGCAACTAACATGTTGTGTACCATATGGTACATCAAATTCTTGAAAACCATTCAACACTGTATTATTCCTAACCCTGAAACATACTAAATTATTTCATTCACACCTATTTAAGAGTATGCCAAAGTTGAATTCAATTATTCAACACAAATTTGACCCCAAAGTTTAAACATTCATGTTAAGTTATTCAACCCAAGTCTTAAATAGTCCACTAGAAATATCAAAATGACTGAGACTAGATATAGAACCTACAAAATAATGAATATGATTCTACACTCTCAAATTTACCACAACCAATACACACTATATAGGGTAATAAAACCCTTGTCCTTGTCTATTTATACTACTATATATACACTCAAAGACAAAATGAAAACCCTATAGGTGTTTGCTAGTGCTCTATGACTAATCCATTCACCTTATTCAATAAATTAACAACACAACCATATCTCTTAGATACTAAATAAACTAACTTAGTTATTTTCCATACCAACTAACACATCCATTCACCAATAAACACACATAGTCATTTAATAATTAAACTAAATCAGGCATTTAATAAATAACCAAAATACATAGTCATGTCTATCCAAATAACAACACACACTCGATATGTCCAAATAACAACACACATACATGTGTCAAATAGACTAACATAGCCATATGCCAAATAAACAAATACATGATTATATATATCCCAATAAGATTACACACAGTCATGTATAACCAAATAAGTTTACACACAGCCATGTATAACTAAACAAACACAAAACCCATATTTATTATCATTACCCTAACCAACTATATTTATGCCATAACCATATCAAATTCATGATTCAATTTTATGGAGAGATTTCTCCTTCCATAGGGTTGAATCCCTAATTTTATTATGGTATAAACAAATTAAATGAATAGTATTGAAACCATTCAAATGTCCAAAAATAACCCATATAATATCAACATATCTATGTAGGGTAAATTTAAAGAATAAACCCTACCTCTTCAAAAGCCTCTGATGAAGATTATATTCCTTGCCTACACCAAAGTTCTTTTGTCTTCTATTCCTTCCTATCAACCATGACTCAGCTTTTTCTCAGAATCCCATTCATATTTTATCATATCCTTTGCCATCTGTATGTCACAAAAAACCCCTACTTTCATGGTGAACGCTTCTCCATCATTGAATCTCAAGAATAACTCTCCATAAACACTATAATTTACCAGCATGACCAAAAACTCATCATTTCAACCCAAAAACAACACAGTCACCATGTTATCTCCACAAAACTCATAGTTGAACCCTAGTTTTCTTCCACTTTTCATGGATTGAATAAACCAAACATAATGATAACTCTTCCAAATTAGGGTTGACAATCAAATGTCAAAAGTCATAATAATTAATTTTAATAATTCAAAATATATAAAAATAATAACATTTAAACAATAGAAAGTTTATGTTTACTTTAACCCCTTTTTGGGTGTTGTAAACCATATCACCATGGATACCCCAAAATTCACATTCACCTAGTTCCTAGCTTTTTTTTGTTTATACAATTAAATTTATTTAATAAACTATAAACTATAATATACATCCATTCCAATTATAATATTTTCTGACAATAACTTTTTCTGTTGATTGGTTATAAGTAATCGCTAGTAAGAAGTCATACAACCAATAATCCAGATAATAAACTCATCTAAAAGATAATTATAACTTTAATAGTATGCAATGGTATAAAACATCACAATCATAAAGAATGATAACATCTACAAACATTAATATTAGCATCTAATCATGGATCCAAACTAGTTAGCATTATCAAACACAAAATAACTAAATGCAATTGAGATTAGACTAAATATATAATCCATCAACTCATAAACAATATGTATTTAACTATACTACATGGTGTGTGTAGGGTTCCTTATCAAATCTCTCTACCCCAACCTAGTCATCTACTACATCCTTCCTGGTGATACTCTCCCTTCATATCTATCTGGAGAGTGAACTATCTCCTGCATCTACCTCAATAAATGTAAATGGTAGTTATCCCATATCAATAATAACCAATAAAATATTGTTAAAACACAATAGTACTAAATAAACATGATCAATATACATATGAAATTTATGTACATCTAACCAATAAGTGATGAGTCATACAATAGTCATTATATGTCTATAAATACATTAGCATAGATGAAAATAATTTGCTACAATAGGAAATTAACCATCATTAACCACATTGATATCAGTTTAATAAATAGATTAATTTTAGTGAGGAAATCAAGATGTAACATCCTTCCTCCTAAATTTGGTCATCATCCCGGTGACACTTATTTCAAGCCATAGTTATGAAATTGAATAATATATAGTATAAAATCAACTAACATTAGTAAATGTTAAATAAATAAATGTGGAAACAACATATAGAACTCATCATAGTCCTTCCAAGTGGCACTATCATTAGAATATTGATCCCACTAGACTTTGCATTGTGACACCTCTTTATTATACAAATTAAGTTTGTGAGTGTCAATTATTCTAACTAGTTCTACTGTGACCACCCCAAAATCCATAACCTGTAAAGCATTCCAATCCAATACATGAGAAGGATTAGCTACATACTTTTTAAAATAGGACACATGGAAAAAATTATATAAGAGAGATAGAGTTGGTAGAAAAACAAGCCTATACGCTATGGATTGATCACTTCTAAGACCTTAAATGGTCCCACATATCTTGGTGAAAGCTCTTGTAATCATTGACAACTAACCATTAGGATTGGGAAATTTTAGCACAGGTGCTAAAGTAAGCCTCCTTTTTAGCTCTTGAAAGGCTTTGTTGCACTTGTCTAACTAGAAAAAATTTGAATATTCCATTGAAGAGAGGTAATTGGGTTATCTATTTTCAAAAAAAATAGAATAAATTTCTTGTAATAACCTATTAATCCCATAAAACTTCTCACTTCATGCACATTTTTAGATGTTGGCCACTCTATTATGGATTTTATCTTCATCATATCAACTAAAATTCCATTTTTGGAGATAATGTGCCCCAAATATTTCACTTTCCTTTGGAATAATGCAAAATTGGACATCTTACCATATAATTTATGCTTCTATAGATGCTACAAAACAAACTCTAGATGCTTCAGATGTTCTTTCTCATTCTTAAAATAAATGAGGATATCATCTATAAAAACTAACATAAAATGGTATAGATAATCCCTAAACATAGTATTCATGAGATGCATGAATGTTTTTGTAGCATTTGTTAACCTAAAATAAATCGCTGTAAATTCATAGTGTCTATACCAAGTTTTGAACACTATTTTAGGAATATCTTCTTCTCAGATTCTCAATTGGTAATACCCCACTTGGATATCTATCTTAGAGAAAAATGTTTCCCCACACATTTGATCAAAGAGATCACAATGTGAGGTAGTGGATACCTATTCTTTATTGTTACCTTATTCAACATCATGTAATTGATACATAAGTGAAGAGTATCATTGACCATTTTTTCCCACAGGCCAAAATGGGTCAACCCCCTATAGCCAAAATACTGTATAGGGGCCTTTTTATAATGTTATAGGGTATGTTATAGCTCATCTGATGTCATTCCTTATGCTATTATAGTTTATTCATAGTCTAGCTTGGTCCTTGTGTCTTTTGGTGTCTAAGGGACCATTTGAGAATTATTTTATGTAAATTAGGGCATGGATTAGGTTGCTAATGGATGAGAAGATGGAAAGTGTTGCAGAGACTCTATGGGTTTTTAAGAGTGCTTGGAATGACTTAGGAACTACATGGAGTTCATTTGATTATTCATTGTATTTATCCTCATATTTTGGGTCTAGTGGCAAAAAATATAAGTGGGCACTTTACTGATGCCACCATTTCCACATGTGGATGAATTAGAGGAAATTGGGATTATCCCCTTTTATGCTGATATCATGTGTGTCAAGTATGAGGTCCTCCACCAAAATTCACATAGATTTATATACGTGTAACGTTGAGTTCCTAGGCATTTCTACTAGTTTTCCCATACTTAGTCGTTTGAGCTTAGCCATCACCAGGACGTCATGTAAGAGAAAGTAGAACAACCAACTTGTGTATTTTATATCTTGCTTAGGAAACCTTTCTCAACTAGTAGATCAAATGGGTTTGTCCCTTTTGACCTTAAAAAAATCTTATAAAATTTTGATGCCTCCATGATTTATGTGCTTCAATATCCAGGCCTCCAAAGTTTGTAAAAAAGTCTAATTCATTCATGCAAACATCAAATTTTAAGACCCAATAAATAGTCATTGGTTTTCAAACTAAATAAAATCTAATGGTCCTCATTCAATCATACATATACAATCCAATGGAGCATGATGAAGTCAAATTGTCAAAGGCTTCTCTGAGTGAGTACGTAAGTGACAAGTGTCAAGTTCACAAAGCTTGTCAGACAGAGACCCAATGAGCATAAGCTTATTAGAATTAATGATCAACCTTATCAGAAGATATAATATCTCACACTCATTAATACATTGATAGATCAATGGCATGAGATGATTCAAATACTTAGATAGCTTGAGAGATCAACATATGACATAAGTGCATGAGCTAGTAGACTAACAAGATCTTGAAGATCAATATGGGATTTCCAAGTGGCACTAGTGGGGACAAGGTTGAAAATTCAAAGGTGGATTCGAGGGATCATGATTTTTAGTATCTAGAAGATCTAATAGATCAAATGAGAGTCAATATGTTAATGATCCAAATTAGATTTTGATAGCCAATTAGAGAAAAGGTGAGCCCAAATTTTTTGATGGAGGTCAAGAAGCTATTTTTGACCATGAGCAATAAGGTTTTGTAGGGTCTTCCTGATTCCATTAAATCTCATTCAAACACCATGGAGAAATCAATATGATGCAGTCAAGTATATAGAACATAAAGGGACCACCCATGTGGCTAAATATGGACTTCTATCTTGTAAGTTTACTTCATAAATGGATCCTTCTTTGACTGTGTTTGCCATTTCTAGTAGGATTTAGTATTTTAAAGGGTGCCACGAAGAAAAACAAGTGGCCCCCAATAGTTTATCTAATAGACCAAATTCTTGAAAGTAACCTTTCTCTCCATTGTGCACACCATGATAACCAATCAAGAGTAGTTGGCAATAAGACATGATTCTAAATGATGGATTTGAGTGTTGTAACTACACTGTTACCAGGACCCAGTTGGAAACAACTTGATCCTACCATTACAACTACCATGGAGGATCAAAGAGAGAATATTGTAACTATGTACTGATAAGGATCAATCAAATAGTCTGAATGAGCATATTTGTAGAGGTAGTTGTAACTACTTTTTAAATGGTTTTGAACTAATTGGTTCCCATTTTGAATGCCAAGGCCCTCTTTCTCTTACAGCCTTTCTTCTATAAGTATAGCTCTTGAGCTATTGTAAATAGTTCCACTCCATGTATGGAAAAGCCCTATTATAATGACATCATATTTTTCCCTTGAACATTAATTAAGGTTTTATTTTTAGTTCTAAAGAAATTGTCTAAATGTGAAAGTGATGTAATGTGATGTAAAGTGATTGTTATATATTATTTCTTCCCTTATCCTTTCATATTTTTGAAATATCTTATATTCTAACAAGTCATATGAAGTGTTGAAAAGTGTGTGATCCTATATTTTAAGTGTACAATGAGCCTTAGTTCTTATAATTGGCATATGGTTCACTTACCCTGGATAGATTTTTGTACATCTCACCTCCATATTAAAATACTCATGTTAGGATCCATAAGAATTAGAAGTTAGTTTTTGCACCTTGTTTCTTAGTGTAGGAAATTATGATGGCCATATGGAATAAATATTAGTGTATCACCCCCTTAGATTAGGTTTATTTCATGCAACTTCTAACTCTTTTACCATAAGCAAGCATTAGCATAGGTGAAATAACATTAAGATACATTCATGGAGCTAGCTCTTAAAATCTAGAGGCTCACTTCCACTATAGGTACACCCACATATCTAAAAGTGTTCCCATGTTTAAAAAATATGGAAGAGGACTAAACACCCTCTTCTAGGGTGAAATATTTGGTGAAAATAGTTATGGCATGCCCAATGGGACCAAGGTCTAAGAGAGAGGAAGATTTTTGGTGTGTCTTTCCTCTATCAAATTTTGGAAGCAAGCACATTAACACCAATGGTGACTTTGAATCAAAGATTCTAGTTGTGATCTAACTAGGTATGTCTTAATGAAGTTTCTAATCAGTTTTTTGCATCTCATTTGATTTATGAGGTTGACATGAATAACCATGGTGAATATCCCTACCATGGACCTCCTTACTAGCCTTGATATAAACCAAAATATAATCCCCAATAGTCATATCAAAATGGCTGTCAGTCTTATGAGCCATGGTGACCCTATAATCCTCCATTTCCCCCAGTAGATAGAGACCATGTTATTGGACAACCCTATAGGGAAGGCTACCAAGGTATCTATCAATAAATGCCTTCCTACCAATCCCAATATGAGTCCTACCAACCATAACATGATACCTATAAACCTCAAGAGTACTCATATGAGTATTTTCATGAGTAACAAGATGTTTATATGGACTCTATATCAAGGTATTACAAGGCAAGATATAGACTTCTGTAGGCTAGAATACAACAATTTGAAGCTAATTTTGATCCCCATCATTACCCTCATCCTCCTTCATTTTTTACATCTTATATCAATTATTTGTTGGCATCCATATCAAATTTACTAGTTCTTTAAGATAAAATGATAACATGGGATGATGAGTATGATATAATCCTTGATCATCTCATAGAATGGTTGAGAAATGTTATCCAGAGTCATACACAAACTTTGAAGATATTTAAATAACTAAAAGGAACTCAATGGGAGATTATGGAACAAATAGAGATGATAAGTATGTGGGAGGATAAAGAGCTCAAAATTAAACATGTTGTTTAAGAGTTTTAAGAAAGCTATTGGCAAGATACAACTCCTACTTATGTAGTTGTACCTCCTTCCAATCGACCCAAGATGTCACTTCCCTATGAGCTTACTAGTAATTTATTTTTTCCTAAATCAATTTATAATCCCTCTCCTACCCCTCACACTCCATCCCACACTCTATCTCTATCTCACCAACCTTCCACTATACTTTATATCCCATCTCCTTCATATGAGCCTATCCATCAACCTTCCACCTCACCCTTTCTTGAGGAGGAACCCATCTTGAGGGAAGTAAGTAGAGGGGAGAAAATCCAAGCCAAATATGACCAATAAGATGTCATGAGTGACTATGAGGAGGATTTTACCATAGGGACCCCCCTTGGTGACCATAAGTGTAACTCTACCTTCCTGGATGAAGAAAAACACATTGAAGATCCTATCACAACTATTGGTGTAGAGTTTAATATGGAAGAGGAAATTACTGAAGACTCTTTTGTAGTTGTCCATGAAAAATGTGGCCAAGACCTGAAGGGAGAGGCATTTGAGGAAGACTCCTTGTCCAATCATGAAGTTGTAGATGACCATCTCAAGCATAAAGATGAAGGTCATTCTACTGATCAAGAATCTATTGTCATAGAGAAATATGGTGATTCTAGTGTCCATGATGTTGTCGATATGGAAAGTGAGGGAAAGGTGGAGGTTGAAGTTCCTCAAGAATAGTTGAGAGACCCCACTCGTATTGAGCCATATTCAGAGATATGAGGACATGAAAAAGAGAAGATTGATGCTCTCAAACATCAAGCATGTTCTATCAATGATGATTGGTAGCTACAAATTAAGATATTTTAAGAGCTTGAATATCTTTTCCAAGTTAAGGTTCAATAACATGACAAGGTGGAGGAAAAGTTTTCTATGGAGGATATTGAAAAATATTGGGTGGATTATTCAGAGCTCTTTGATGAGCTTGAGGAACTTGCAGTTGAAAATAAGCCCAATATTATTAAGAGCACCATGGATCAAGAAGGTAAGCCTTGTTAAACCACCATTAGATGTCATGAATAATGAACCATATGAAAAGGTTGAGGCTGTTTGGATGCACATAGTTGATATATTTGGAGCTACTTGGTTCTCACTAAACATCATGCTAAAGAGGCTGATTGTTGAAATAAATAATAAGCAAGCATCAAGACCAAGATTCAAGGAGATGCATGCCTCATTAAATTCCTCATCTCATGATGCAAGAAAATTGTCAAACTTTCCTTTTGATTGAAGAGGAAAGGTAGTCATGGTTTTAGGCTATATATGTTAGATTAGTTTTGTTCAATTCCTCTCTATGTTTTTCTAGCACATTTTTTGGTTGTTCATGTTTTAGGTGTGTGTTTCCATTCTTATTGTGTTCTATTCAATAAGTGGTCTTAAGAACATGTGTGTTTTACTTAGTTCTTTGTTTTGTATTTGGTTCCTATTATTTTCTATTGTTTTGTGTGTTGTTCAAGGCTTTGTGTATGTCAAACCTACTGTACATGTGACTCCATAGCCCAAAGGATAGGATTAGGCAATTGGAATGGGTTATTTTTACATAGGTAGGAATGTAACCCCTATAAAATCACCAAGAATGTTTACCTTTTTTTCCCACAGGTCAAAATGGGTCAACCCCCTATAGCCAAGATCTTGTATAAGGTCATTTTTATAATGTTATAGGGTATGTTATCACTCATATGGTGTCATTCCTTATGCCATTCTGGTTTAGTCATAGTCTAGTTTAGTCCTTGTGTCTTTTGATATCTAAGGGACCATTTTGGAGTCATTTTATGCAAGTGGTATATCTTCATGGTGATCAATGTGGTTAGGGCATGGATCAGGTTTCTAATGGATGAGTAGATGAAGAGTATTGAAGAGACCCTATGGGATTTTAAGAGTGCTTGAAATTAATTAATAAGTGCATGGAGTTCATTTTTTTCTTCATTGTATTTAACCTTACATCTTGGGTCTAGTGGCAAAAAATACAAGTGGGAACTTTGTTGATGTCACCATTACCATGTTTGGATGAATCAAAGGAAATTGGTCATATGGGTTTCTCCCCTTTTGTGTTGAGATCATGTGTGCCAAGTCTAAGGTCCTCCATCAAAGTGTAAATAGAGTTATCCATGTGAAAATTTGGGCTCCCAAGCATTTTTGCTAGTTTTCCCATAGTCATTTGAGCTTGGTCATCGCCAGGATGTCATACAAGAACAAGTAGAATAACCAACTTGTGCATTTTATATCTTGTTTAGGAAATGTTATATAGCTATAAAATAATTTTTTTTTATCCCTTTTGACTTTAAGAACACCTAATGAAAGTTTTATGCCTCCATGATTTCTACACTTCAAGATCTAAGCCTCCAAAGTTGGTAAAAAAGTCTTAAAAAATTCATGAAAACATCAATTTTAAGACTCAATAAATAGCCATTAGTTTTCAAAATAATCAAATCTAATTTTCCTCACTTAATTATACGTAGATGATCTAATGGAGTATGATGAATTCAAATTGTCAAAATCTTCTTCGAGTGAGCATGCTAGTGACAAGTGTCATATTCATGAAGCTTGTCAAACAGAGACCTAATGAGAGTAAGATTATTAGAATTAATGATCGATCTTGTCTTAAGATATAATGGCTCAAAATCATCCATAAATAGATAGATAAATGGTGCAATATGAGTCAAATATTCAAATAGCTCAAGAGATCAACATGTGGCATAAGCGCATAAGCTAGCAGACTGACAATATCTTGAAGATCAATATGGGGTTGCCAAGTGGCACCAGTAGGGATAAGGTTAATAATTAAAAGTTATATTTGAGGGCTCACACTTTTTCATATCTAGAAGATCCAATGGAGTGAATGAGATTCAATATGTCAATGAGCCAAATTATATTTTTCTAGCCAATTAGAGTGAAGGTGAGCCTGAGGTTTTTGATGAAGCAACACTTTAGGTGACGGTTCTACCCCAATTGGTGGTAGAACTTTTGGGAGCCATAACTTTTGCACTATAGCTCCGTTTGACTCCCCATTTGAACTATTGGAAAGATAAGAATGAGAAGAACATGATGAAATGGAAAAAATATATGTTTGGTTGTTTTTTACCCTTAAAAACCTAATGGAAGTGTCCTAAATTTTAATTTTAATAGTGCAGTCTAAAAATTATAAGTTTCTAAAAATAGTAATTTCTCAAATTCTATAATGTTTTAAATCATGGGAGTCAAACCACTTCATATCTCTCAATATTTTCAACCTTAAAAATCCTCCTCCTACCTTAAAATTATGTATGAAAATAGATTGTATCCCAAAAAGGAGATCATACATCTCTTCCTAGAGATAAACATATACTTATCTCTAGGAAGAGATGTCTGATCTCCTTTTCAAGCTACATCTATTTTTATACATACTTTTAAGGTAGGAGGAGGATGTGTAAACTGATCCAAAACTTATGGGTTTTATTGAAATATAATTCAAGAACACAAAATAACACAATCATATAATGTTATCTCTAAGAAGAGATGTTTTATTACTCACAAAATTGCAGAAAACATATGCTTATCACTGGGAAGAGATGTTTGATATCCTTTTCAAGATACATCTATTTTTATACATACTTTGAAGGTATAAGGAGGATATTTAAGGTCAAAAAATTTAGGGAGATGAAGTGGTTGGCTTCCATTATTTACAACATTACAAAATTTGAGAAATTACTATTTTTAAAAACTTACTATTTTTAGACTGCATTATTAAAATTGAAATTTAGGACACTTACATTAGGTTTTAGAGGGTAAAAACCCATAAATAATATAATTATTCCATCTCATCACTTTTTCCTCATTCTTATAGTTTTAACGGTTCAAACATGAAGTCAAACGGAGCTATGGTGCAAAAGTTATGGCTCCTAGAAGTTCTACCATGAATAGGGGTAGAACCATCTCTTGAATTGTCACCTAAAGTGTTTCCTAGATAAAAATATCATTAAAATGATATATACCAGTCAATACGATGCAATCAACCATAGAGAACATAAAGGGACCACCCATGTGGCCAAATATGGACTTCTAGTTTGTAAGTTTGCATCATAAAGGGATCCTTTTCTGATTGTGTTCACCATTTCTAGCATAAAGAGATAATATTTCAAAGGGTGCCATGAAGATAAAAAAGTGGATCCAAATAGTTCATCTAATGGACCAACTAATTGAAAGTGACCTTTTTCTCCATTGTGCATATCATGACAACTAGTCAAGGGTAGTTGGCAACAAAACATGATTCTAAATGATGGTTTAGAGTGTTGTAACTACACTATTACCAAGACCCAGCTAAAAACAACTTGATCCTATTGTTGCAACTACCAAGGAGGATTAAAAATAGAATATTGTAACTATGTAGTGATTTTAAGTGACAAGGATCAATCAAATGGTCTGAATGAGTATATTTTCAAAGGTAGTTGTAACCACTTTTCAAATGGTTTTGAACTGATTGGTTCCCCTTTTGAGCACCAAGGCCCCATTTATCTTTCAACCTTTCTTCTATAAGTATAGATCTTGAGCTATTGTAAATAGTTCCACTCCATGTATGGTGAATCCCTGCTAGAATGACATCATGTTTTCCTTTGAACATTAAATCAAGTCTAATTTTTAGCTCTAGAGCAATTGTCTAAATGTGTAAGTGATGTATGGTGATGCAAAGTGATTGTTCTCTATCCTTTCTTCCCTTATAATTTCATGTTTGTGAAAGATATTCTATTCTAACAAGTCATATGAAGTGTTAAAAAGTGTGTGAGCCTATCTTTTAAGTGTATAAAGAACTTTAGTGCCTTCAACTGGCCTATGGTTCACTTACCTTGGATATATTTCATACATCTCACCTCTATATTGAATACTCATGTTAGGATCCATAGGACTTAGAAGTTAGTTTGTGCACCTTGTTTCTTAGTGCAAGAAAGTATGATGGTCATATGGAATACATCTTAGTATATCACCCCCTTAAATTAGGTTTATTTCATGTAAATTCTAACTCTTTTCCCATAATCAAGCATTCGCATAGGTGAAATCACTTGAAAATACATTTAGGGAGCTATCCCTTAAAATATGGAGGCTCACTTCAACTATAGTCACATCCACATACCTGTAAATGTTTCCAAGTTACCCAAATCTAGAAGAGGATTGAACACCCTCTTCTAGGGTGTAAGATTTGGTGACAAGTACCATTCTTAATCTTAATGAACACCACTAATACACCCCATAGTGACACACTCAGTCGAATCAACCCCTTAAATAACAAATCCTATAGTTAAGATTTTAAATCAACCGATTATTTAGTCATCATCCTATAGGGTGCCTTGGACTATGGTTCTGAACTAAGTATTATGTCTATCAAGAAATCAAACTCTCACTTAGGTGTTAAACTTGGCAATTCCTCTTAGAACACATCTTGAAAGTTTATAAGAAATGTATAATCCTCAATGGATATTTTTTTATATTCCTCCATCTCATTTATTTTAATAATAAATTCCTGACATCCTTTTCTATGAGCCTTCTTAATCTAAATTGCAAAAATTTGCCTATATTTTAACTCTTTTTTCTCACCTTGAATTTGAGTTTGATTCATAAAATCATCCTGACATTCTACCTTCTTGAGATAGTAATCTAT
This sequence comes from Torreya grandis, assembly GCA_037957365.1. NCBI lineage: Eukaryota > Viridiplantae > Streptophyta > Pinopsida > Cupressales > Taxaceae > Torreya > Torreya grandis. The sequence continues at coordinate 20,519 of JARHVA010010903.1, read as the reverse complement.
CTTAGCTTTATAATTAAAAAACTAATTTACCCCTAGGATCACATCATATGATCCTATTGGTATTTCATAAGGATATATTATCGATGTGAATTTAGGCAATTCAATCTTAGCTTCAATTAAATAACTATCAACTTTGACCTTGCCCTCATTCCCATATTACACTGACCATGTATTTGTCATTATACCATCTTTCCTAGACAACTTATTTAGCATTAAATGAGAAATAAAACATTTTGTAGCTCTAATTTCAATCAAAATAGAAATGGGATGACCAAAAAGATTACCTAAAACCTCAATAGGTAAGACTTGAAAATTAGCTTGATGATTATCAATAACTACATGGATTTTCTATTGAAACTTTCTTTGTTGCATAGTACCCTTAGCTTTACCTTGTGACTTTATTTGAGTAAATTCCTTGGCACAGTGATCACCCCCAAAGATGAAACATACACCAGGTGGTCTTTTTCTTTTAGACTGTTGGTTTCCCTTGAAACCAATCTTAAACCCACCATCTATTTTCTTGCTACTTGAGAAGTTACTAAATTTAGCATTCTGATTCCTGAACTAATTTTTAGAATTTTTGTTCCTTCTCCTATTCTTATTTTTAAGAGTGGGTTTGAAACCTCCAAACTTCTTCTTAAACTTTTATCTGAATTGAGCAAGATACTTTAGCTTTATCTCTTTATTTACTACCTTCTCAAAGACCTGATCCATTGTATATGGCCCATGCACATCTAACTCACATCTTATTTGGGGTCTTAATCTAATAATGAACATCTAAATTTAAAACCTTTCATCTACCTGATACTGAGGAACATATTTCAAGATCTTAGTGAACTATTCTCAGTATTTATTCACTAAAATATCTCACTAGTTGAGATTCTAGAAATCCATCAGCTTCTAGTCAAAATATAGCTAGGAAAACCATCATAATCTAATCAAAAATATTAATTGATCCTATGTGGTGGTAGTGGATTCTAGGTTCATCTTGAGCTTATTATTTTTCCACCATATTTTTACTTCTCTAGTAAACTAATACACTCCCCAAACTGCCTTGGTAACTTTCGATTAATTGCATATCTCAAAATACTTATCCATCTCTATCAACTAAGCTTTCTCACCATCCACTAACACAATTTCATTGAAATTTATAGGATTAACGTTCTGCATGCCCTGTGTGAGCTCTATAGCTACACAAGCCCTCACATCTTATGGCACCTCTTCATGCCTATGCTCTTGTTGAGCTTCTTGTTAAGTAGGGTGATCTTTAGGATCTTTTTGATTGATTTCCTCAACATGTCCATGAACTTCCTACTCTAAGGCCATGATTTGGTCCCTACTTTTGTGTATGGATATGATGATCTGATCCAAATTCACAACTTGTTGTATGAGAAACTGATTTGGATCTACTAAAGGGTTAGTATTTGAATTATCCTTACCTACAAGTCTAAAATGTACCATTATCCTTTCTAATTAATATGAGGATAATAATATGTTATTGGACTCATTAAGTCCTAGATTTTGAGCCTCAGCTCTAATACCACAATGTTAGAACCCCACTGGGTTTAACTAAAATTAATTTTTTTTAATTTTTAATTTTAATTTTTTTATACTCTAATCCAACCAGATTAATCTCAACTAAAGTTAAGCTAATTGATATTTAACTAAATTCATCTATAATTCATACATTTTTTTTGAATCATTTAGTTAATGATCAATTTTAATAACAAGTTGAATTACATTACTAACTCATTACAAATTATAAATTTGTAGTATATTATCTCAGCCAACTAATGAAAGTTTACATAATAAATTATGTAATAAGAGTAGCCAACTACTAAGTGATAAAATGTAATAATAGTACAACAATACAATACTATACATCAGAGTGTGAATATAAATTTTTATAATGTTCTATAGAACAAATGAGTATCCATAAACTCGCCAATATACAATATGTAATCATGAGTAAAATTCTCTATTGATTAACTATTGGAAGAGAGGGAGAGCATCATCAAAGTGATTTTACACACCAACCACAAACCATATATCCCCCGCACAATCATCTAACTAGGAAATGGCCTTCCCTTCATGGATGAGCAAATGATAATGGTGTAGGTATCAAGAAGTAAACTAGAACCTATGTGTTGTAAGATAACCATTACATGAAACATATCATAAAGAAATATATTCTAACATAATATCATGCATACATGCATATAAATCAAACAGGTGAAATGATAACATTTAATTATAAATATTACTTTGGCCAAAGTTTTCATATAGTTTAAATATCATACAGATCAATCATATTCACACACACAACTCAATTGAATTGAATTTATTCTATGTATTAATGACTCTAAGTATATGCATGAAATTATTCTCACATAATTAGTTTCTTAGTGTCATTAATACCATAATTCACTAATTAAATCATATACAAGAATCTAAGGTTTCCAATATATATCTTTATACTAATCCCATAATATTTAAATACAAAGGAATCATACATGAATTAATAACATTTTTATAATAACAACATAAAAACCCACTGTCATTTTTTCCTAAGTTCCAATAACAACCAAAAATCCATTTTAAAATAAGGCTCTATTATTATTAATTCACTTATCAAACAATATTTATGATAGTCAAGTATTTACAAGTTCATGTATAAATACCCTTTATATGAGAGTAAACATAATTTGGTTTTTCACACTAATTTCTAAGTTTAAAAAAAAATTCCATTAACAAAATTAATTTGCACTCAACATAAAATACATATTTTCCAATCAATTAAGACTGATATAAATGTCAATAAAATATAACACGGTTTTTATATAAATGTATTTGTTCACAATATGCAAATATCTATATTCATACTAGATTATCCGCATATACACCTATATACTTTTTATGTCCATATATATATATATATATATATATATATGGACATAAAAAGTATATAGGTGTATATGCGGATAATCTAGTATGAATATAGATATTTGTATATTGCAAATACATTTACATAAAAACCGTGGCCATATTTATAGCATTTTTATGTCCATATATATATATATATATTATATATATATATATATGTATGTATGTATGTATGTATGTATGTATGTATGTATGTATGTATGTATATATATATATATATATATGTATGTATGTATGTATGTATGTATGGCCATATTTATATATACGTCTAAGTGTATAATTCATAGGTAATGTGTGTGTGTGTGTGTGTGTGTGTGTGTCTTTATGAATTACTCATAAAGAACATAATTATGTCTTTATGTGTAACTCTCTCTCTCTCTCTCACACACACACACACATTTATATATCTTGAGTTTAACCTTCATACTGAGTTCTTAACTTGATAAAATGTTAACTCAATATATAACCAAAAACATAATTCACATTTATAACACACAACACTAAATACCCCAACAAGAATGCATTAAGGCATAAAAAAACAAAATGTGACTACCCTCTTGTGTACCATATGATACATTGAATTCTTGAAAACTATTCAACATTATATTATTCCTAACCCCATGGCCTACTAAATTATTTCATACACAACCATTTAAGAGTATGTCGAGGTTGAACTTGGTTATTCAACATGAATTTGACCCCAAAGTTTAAACATTCATGTTAACCTATTCAACTCAAGTCTTATACAATTCACTAGAAATATCAAAATGACTAAGACTAGATATAGAACCTAAAAAATAATAAATACGATTCTATAGTCTAAAATTTACAACAGTTGATACACACTATACAAGGTAATAAAACCCTTATCCTTATTGATTTATACTATTATTTATATACTCAAAGATAAAATTAAAACCTTATAGGTGTTTCCTAGTGCTCTATAGCTAAGTTATTCACCTTTTTCAATAAATAAACAACACAACCATACCTCATAAATACTAAATAAACTAACTCAATTATTTTCCATACAAACTAATAGAGCCATTCACCAATAAACACACATGGTCATTTAACAAATAAACTAGCTCAACCATTTAAAATAACCAATACACATAGTCATGTATATTCAAATAATAACACACAATTGATGTATGTAAATAACAACACATATTCATGTGCCAAATATACTAACACAACCATATGCAAAATAAAGAAACACACGATCATATATATCCCAATAAGCTTACACAGTCATGTATAACCAAATAATTTTACATATAGTTATGTATAACCGAAAAAACACAAAACCCATGTTTATTTTCATTACCCTAATAATATATATTCATGACATAATCATATCAAAATAGTGATTCAATTCTATGGAGAGATTTATCCTTCCATAGGGTCGAATCCCTAATTTTATTATGGTATAAACAAATCAAATGAATAGTATTAAAACCATTCAAACATTTAATAATAACCCATATAACATCAACATAGCTATACAAAGTAAATTTAAAGAATAAACCCTACCCCTTCAAATGCCTTTGATGAATATTATATTCCTTGCCTATACTAAACATTCCTTCTTTTTCCTCTATTCCTTTCTATCAACCATGGCTTAGCTTCTTCTCGAAATCCCAATCATATTTTATCATATCCTTCATCGTCTACATTTCACTAGAAACCCCTAATTTTATGGTGAACCCTTCTCCATCATTGAATCTCAATAATGACTTGCCATAAACACTAATTTTTTTTTACATGACTGGAAACTTGCCATTTCAACCTAACAACATAGTCATCATGCTATCTCTACAAAACTCACAGTCAAACTCTAGTTTTCTTCCACTTTAGATGGCTCAACTAAACCAAACATAATGATATCTTCCCCAAATTAGGGTTGACAACCAAATGTCAAAAGACATAATAATTAATTTAATAATTTAAAATATAAAAAATAACATTTAAAAAAATACAAAGTTTATGTTTATTTTAACCCATTTTTCAGTGTTGCAAACCATATCACCATGGATACCCCACCTAGTACCTAGGTTTTTTTTAATAATGTTTATACAATCAACTTTATTTAATAAATTATAGATTATAATATATATCCATGACAATTATAATCTTTTTTGATGATAACTTTTCTTGTTGATTGCTTACAGGTACTCACTAATAAGGAGTCATGCAATCAACAATCCAAACAATAAAGTCATCTAAAATACAATTATAACATTAATATTTTGAAATGGTATATAACATCACAATCATAAAGAATAATAACATCTACAAACATTAATATTAGTATCTAATAATGGATCCAAACTAGTCAACATAATCAAGCACAAAACAACTAAATGTAACTAAGATTAGAGAAAATATATATTCCATCAACTCATAAATAATATGTATTTAACTGTACTATGTGGTGTGTGTAGAGTTCCTTTTCAAATCTCTCTACCCCTAACATAGTCATTTGTTTTGCACTATATGATGATAATATCCCTCCATATCTGTCTAGAGAGTGGACTATCTCCTGCATCCACCTCAACAAATGTAAATGGTAGTTAGCCTATATCAATAATAACCAATAAAATGTTGCTAAATAATGATAGTATTGAATAAACATGTTCAATATACATATGAAATTAACTATTAACTAACCAATAAGTGATGAGTCATACAATAATCATTATATGTCTATCTAATTTTTCTGGGATAAGTTTTATCATAATATTATTAAATTAATTTTCCCTAAGGTATGGAAGTTTCATCATCTCATATTTTAAGTTCATAATATTAATTTGGCCTAAGGGATGGGAGAGGAGAATAGGGGAGGGGATTTACATCATTTAATATTCATAGTTTGTATAAGGTGTACATACCTTATCCCTTGTAAGTTTTGAACTTGTGCCTTACTTTTTAATAAAAATAGGTTCTTTATCATTAGGTCAACCCAAGGATACATGTAGTTGATATTGAAAAATAATCATATTGATGTGGAGTATTAAGGAGAATTCAAAGGCTTTAGAATTTTGTAACAAAATTCAATCAACTTAAGCATGGTCACTATCCTAAAAAATTGCTCATTATAATATGGGATGTTTAAGAAGATCCCTATAAATAGAGTTGCTTAAGCTTGCCCATGCAAATCTCTAACACAATACCTATTAGGAAAATTGGTTAGTGCTCACATGTTTGAGCAATTATAGTTTGTGTGGGTGAGTATATAATATTATATGAGAGTTATTTGTGGGAAAAAATCACGTAGATAGGTATGTGTGAGAGAATAAAGGTGGAGAAATAAGAGGGATTTGAGAGATTTTAGGAGAGGGATTTTGTAAGGCCCCATTTTTCATAGTGATTATCTTTGAAAAACATGACTATGAAACTATGATTATATATTCTGATTATTAAATTATGTTGTTAAATCACATCCAACTAAGATGTGTACGGATTTATGAAGGATTTTCATGTGTTGGAAACCATGAGAAAGACCTATTATCAATCTTGATTGATTGTTTACTTATGAAAGAATGATTCTTACATTTATTTATGAAATGTATCTTTATGAAATTCAATTATGTATATGAGATATATTGGCTTAAATCATGTTATATCATTGATTCTAAGCTTATGAAATAGAAACCATTTATGTATTGAATCATATGAAATTATCTACTTGGAGGTTGATTTTCCATGAATGGATTGGTTATGGTTAATTGATTGAAATTTCCATGCTTAAATAACTTTCATAGATTTTATTGGAGAGTTTTCAATGATTTCATGGAGGTGTCCAAATGAGTGGATAAAGTGTCTTGATAGTCTTAAGTGTCAATGACAAAGTGTGCAATGTGCTTGTCCTAGTATGCTTGAAGTAGGCCTAGTTGATCTTCAATTTTGGCATGGTTAAGGATGTTTAGGGATGAGTATGGTGATTTAAGGATATGAAATAGGTATCATAAGAGGTATTATATGATTTGAATGCTTATATTCATGAATGGATTTCATCTGGTAGTTCATAGTTTTCATCTAGACATTTTAGGTCTAGTGGCAGAAAAATATGAGTAGGCAGTTTATTGACATCATCATTACCATGTATGGATGAGTCAAGGGTAATTGGTCATATGGGTATGATAAAATTAGTTATAGGTTTATATGGTCCAAATTTTAGGTCATGTGATTAAGCACAACAAAATTTATCAAGGTTCAAATTTGGCCTTCCAGGTAGATTGTAGTAGTTTCTATTCTTCGCTAGACCGTCATTGCACATTATGTAAATATGGATGAACCAACAAGTTTGTGAATTTATTTTAGGTACACATAAAGTCATTTTTTATCAAAGGTATAAATGGAGATGTATTTTATAGTTTGAATAATCTACCCTAAAAATTTGGAGTCTTGAAGTGTTGTCTAGCTCAAATTATAAAGCTTCAATGTTGCTCTAGCAAACTGTGATGGGTCAGAGACCATCAAGTTTAACCACATCAAAGACTGAGCTCATTAGTCAAAAGATATAATGATGCATTTTAATTCATGATCTTGATTTAATTATACATCTAAAATTCAACATATCAAAGGTTGTAAGTGTAGGTTATAAGTGTCACAAGCTCATTAGTCTAGCAGAAGATCAACAATGAGTGGTGGTTCATAGTGACAAATATCAACAGTGCAGGATAAGTCAAAGAGTCAACAATGTACATGAGACTACCAAGTGTCACCAGTACAAGGGAATGTTAGTACAGTGCTCAAAAGGCATGTGAGGGTGCTAAGTGTCATAATCTTAAAAGTTTTGAGCAAGATCTAATGGTCAGCACTACAAGATAAAGGCTTGTTTAATCCATAGAGATTGATAGTGTGCATTTGGTCAATATTTTAAGGATGTATGAAATGAGGTTAACATGTTTGAGGTTTAATATTTTCATAATGGAGAATTATGAATTAAAGTTTAAGATAATTCTAAATAAAATCAATGGTGTAAGTTTATTAAGCTTAATAGAGAGCATGAGATGTGTTCTAAGTGACCAAGCTTTAACTATGACTGTTTAGATTTAAATATTTGAATTTAACAAAGGAAAGACTAGTGCATGGTTTTTGAGCCATAACTTTTGATCTATGTAGAATTTAATGTTAATCTAAAAATAAAAGTTATAAAGGACTCCAATGTGCATCTAAAAATATTTATTTAAAGGTCTAAATATCTATATAGTTATAGATATTATGCTCCAAATATGATTATGTGTTTATTCATGATTTGCAAGTAACTAGAGAAGGGTAATTAAGTTGTTCTTAATGGTATTTTGATGTTTAAAGATGAGATAAATATCATAGAGTGTTATAGACTCTATGAAAACCATCTATATGGATTTTAGAGGTTTGACCAATCTGTATTCAATATTAACAAAGGCTTAGAAGGTGATTATGTGTTCATTCATGGTGGCTATGTGTAAAGAATGTTGTTTTGAGTTAATTAAACTTTAGTAAAAAGGTGTTTTGATAATTATTATCACTTAAGGAAGACCTGTAGATTGTGTGGCATGGATATATGTATTTCTAAAGTGTTCTTGTTTTCTAAGTTTGATTTGAGAAGTGTAAAATAGGTGAATGGGTCTATATAGGACCTATAATATGACTTAGGCCTATTTGAAATAGGGATGTGCTTAAAGGTGTCCCATCTAGATGCCTTAAGAGTGAAGGCATGTGTTGTGGTCGATAAGAAAGGTTGTGAACATGATAATAATCATGAAGTATCTATAAAAGATGAAATAAAATGTGGTGATTTCTAGGCTTGATAGAAGTAGAGTTTGTGAGAATAAAAGAGGGAAGGAAAGAGGAAAGGGTGTGTGCCTAGTGGATGGATTGTAGAGCAGAGAAGGTTGATGACTATGTTTATGAATTGTAGGTTATATTTTTAATGTCAAGGATAGTGATCTTACAAGTTTGAAGATTGAAGGTGGTCATAAAGACTTAATCATCATAGGGGTAGGTGTTCCTTATGAAACATGTGTTTCATTAAAGCCAGTCAGAAGGACTTGACCAACAGGTGGTCAAAAGGGCTTGATCATCTTAGGGGTAGGTGATCCTTGTGAAATAAGTGTTTCACTAAATTTTACTTAGAAGGACTTGATGATTTTCATGTTTGTGATCATCTTATAAGACAATTAGTTTATGTGTTTTTAGGCTTGAGAGTGGGTTTTATTCCCCAAGAGGATTTACCACATAGATCTTATGTTGTGTGTATGATATTTAATTATCTTAATTGGTCATTATTATAAATATCTCATATGCTTCATGAATAGTTGTATTGAATGCTTAAGTGTAAGAAGGGTTTGTAAATTTAATTGGATTATTTTGTCACCATTGATTCACCCCCCTCTCAATGATTGTACCTCTAACAAATAGTATCAAATCAGGTCCTTTCATAAAGGTTTGATATCTTAAAGGAGATCCAAGGTAAAATATGGGTAGCCATAAAATGCAAGGAGTTTTTTTCTATAAGAAAACATCGATGGTTAATGGATCCAATTATGCTTTTTGAAGTGCAAGGATGAGGACCTACATCATGTCCCTAAGGTTTGACACTTGGAAATCTATTATGGATGGTTATTATGCACCTACTATTCCTCCATCTAGTATTGTAGATAAAAATTTATTTGAGAATAATTCTAAGTAAATGAATGATATCACTTTTGGTCTTTCAAATACTGAATACACCAAGGTAATCCATTGCATATCTACCAAGGAAATGAGGAATAAATTGAAGACTATTTATGAAGGAGATTTAAAGGTTAAGTTGGAAAAGTTGTAGACTCATAGAAGACAATTTGAGAGTCTTAAAATGAAGGAAGAAGATTCTATGGCATCCTTTATACAAAGATTTGATGAGATTGTGAACATCATCAAGGTCTTGGAGAGAAGCTTGAATAAGCTACTATGGTTCAAAACATATTAAGATCTCTCTCTCTCAAATTTAATTCTAAATTATCTACTATAGAAGAAAGTCATGATCTTACTCAGTTGAATATGGATGAATTGCATGTCATCGTTACTACCTATGAGATGAGAATAAATGATGATATACCACTAAAGAAAAAAGCAACATTCAAAACAAAAATGAATCCAAAGAAGAAGTTCCAAGGTAAGAAACTCAAGGAGGATGACATATCTAATTTTGATGAAGATGAACTAATTACTTTGTTTACAAGGAAATTAAAAAAAAGGTCAGGAAAATATAAGGGTAAACTACCCTTCAAATTCTTCAATTATGGAGAAGTAGGACATTTTGATAACAAGTGCCCTCATAAGCATAATAAGAATGATGATAAATAACATGGTCAACCTTTGATGGAAAGAGATCATTCAGGTCTGATAAAAAAAAGAAGGGATTTAGAAGGTTTGACAACAAGAAGTACTTTAAGGACAAGAAGAGTCTCTACACCAAAGAAGATTGTAGCTCATCAGATGAGAGCAAAGATAGTGAATCAGAGTATGATCATGAAAATGATGGTCCTATTGAAGATGAAGACCTCTTCATGGTTGAGGAAGGAAGTTGCTCATTTAAAATAAGTCTACTTGGAGTGATTTAGATGATGATAAAGATGAGGTAGACTATGAGATTGAATTGATGAATGCACTTGAAGAACTGAATATTGAGAATAAGATTAAAAAAAAAATGAAGTCTCAAATCAAGGACTATGAGGAGTAATTTAATGTGTATGAATCAAGAATGAATAAAGACACCAAGGAACATAAATATATAGTCAATCATCTTAGTTGTCAATTGAAAATCCTATCTACAAGTTTGAAAGCTAAAGAATATGAATGTTTAAGGTATGTAATTGAAAATGAGTCATTAAAATCTAATTAGAGAAGTATACAAGCAAGGTGAAATCATTTATCAGGTTTGATAAAAGTTTTAGTAATCTAGACAATATTTTGAGTGGTCAAAAGCATGCAAGTGATAGAACTGGTCTTGAATAGAAAGAATAACTAGAAAATGCAACTCAAGACAAGATGAAGACTAATGTAAATCAAACCTAAAAGGTCAAAAATTAGTCAAGGAATGAAGGTGCTAGTAGAATGAAGATAAACCAGATCAGACAACCAAATGCCATGAGATATGCAAGTTTCAATGGTTACTATTACACATGTAATCAGTTTGGGCATAGAGCTAGAGAATGTAAAAGACCTAATAGAAATGATTTTGCATGGAAATATGATGGGGTTCATCAGTCAAAAGGTGTGAATAAAGTTAATTTCTTCAACTATCTTGATGAGGGACATTTTACTAAGCATTATCCAAATAAGGTAAGATAAGGTAAATCTTCTTTAAAATGAGTAGTTTGTTTTAATTATCAAAAGAATTGACATATTATAAAAAAAAAATTTAATTAGGAAAGGTAGGATAAGTTTCTTGCAAGAGGTATAGTGTACTTCAATTATCAACAGAGAGGTCACATTGCTAGATTCTACAAGCAAAGGCCTAAAAGACAAATGGGTTTAATCAGGATCTTAGAGTGCAAGAAACAAGGAAGTTAACTTATGAAAACCAAAGGTGGTAAGCATGAGTCATGGTGAGTCTATAGGTCCAAGTAATTTATTTTTTATGGTTGAAAATGCTATATAATTTTAAGAGTGCTAATAACTCTCATCATCTGCTCATGTTGTGAATGAAGAGAACAAATTCAATGAGAAAACCAAGGTTCTAGTTGAGGCTAGTTCTGAGGTGTGCTTAGATACTAATGATTAACCTATTGTGTGTGATCATGTTTCAAGATTGGCTCTTGTATTTTCAAGGTTTGAAGGTGATATTTTGTAATACAAATAAGCTACTTTAGTGTTCAAGGTATGTCAATATTCCATAGATGCTCAAAATATTGTATATCCTATCATAGAAGAAAAAGTGAGTGATGTAGAAAAGGAACAAGTTGTCAAAGATCAAACTAAGGATAAAAAGAAGAAGAATTCTTATAGCTATAAAATTATTCTAGTGGTTACTGAGGAGATGTGGGCCACTCCTAGCTTCACTTTGTTTTAAGAGCATTATGGTGTAGATGAGGCCTTTGTCTATGCTTCTTAAGAGACTCCTTTTAGTAGAGAAGTAAGTGTTGTTGTGATGTTCTTTAGAAGGTCCTAGAAGTCAAGATATGAGTGTTTAAATTTGGAGTTGGTGTGTCAAGATGGGAGAATTACTTTGATGAGGTTAGAGTGATGTCATAAGGTGTTTTTTCTATATATGTAGTGTCTGCAGGATTAAAATGGATGTTTTTAGGTGGAATAATGAGATTGATGGATTGTCAAGAATATTTTGATACTCAAAAAGGTCTGTGCACTTATTTTTTATTTTTTTAGGTGGTTTTGTGTCTTGATGATCTTGTTTGTGCCTTTTAGAGGTTTTTGTGTGCTCTCAGGTTTATCGTTCTTATTGCAGATCAAATCCATGGTATAGGAAGTCAAGGTTACCAAAGGTGTGAAGGTTCAAATATTTGTCTAGAAGTGTGTAATGGTTATCTCCAGGTGTGTAAGAAGTTTTAGAGGTGGGAGTTGACCAGAAGGAGGTTTGTTGACCTTGTTTGTTTTGAGATTCTAGAGTTTTGGGCTATGCTAAAAAAGTGGATTCCCTTATGAATTAAGGTCTAAGGATTATTAATATGTTTAATGGGCCAAATGGGTTGTCAAATCATGATTCACAAAGATTTTAAGGTTTGTTTTTTTCAAATTATTCAAGTTTTTGTCAAAATAGAGGCCTAATTAGCTAGTAGACTTGTGAAAGAAGTATGTTGCAAAGGAGGAACTAGGTGATGAAAATTGGTGTGCTTAAAGGGTCATATGAGAGTGCACTAGATATAAAGTTTTAGGTCTTGAAATTATGTCTATTGAAATTTGTGGGCTCTACAAGTTCCAAGTAGGGCTACAAGGAGTCTAGATATGCCTAGTATGAAGATTTGATGTTTTTTCTCAGTTTCTCCAAAATAGAAAGGCATGAGTTTTCAATTTGATTTATTAGGTTATTTTAGATCATGTTTCCTATTTTATAAGTGTCATGAAGTTTTTTTGGTGGTCCTTGAGGTGGATTGAGAGAGAAGGCTAGTAAGCTTATGTGGTGGGTTTTCATGGTGTGTGGAGATATGAAGATGCTCAAGAGGTGAAATGGCTCAAAGATTTTAGGGGGAGTCCCTTTCAAATGTTTATTGGTGAGTTACATCATATTTTAGTGTTTTTGTGTGTTCTTTCTTCATTAGTTGTAGTGCTTGGTTGAAGAGAGTGTTGACATGTAGCAAGAGGAAGTTGTCAAGGCAAAGAAGAGGTAGGCTTAAGGTAAGGGGGAGTTTATATCATATTTATAAGGTTTTACTATCATTTTTTATATTTTTAGGTCCTTAGGATTAGTATGTGCCCACTTTGTCATTGTGTCAAAGGGGGGAAAAGATCCTATTGTGCTTGAAGAGAGAGAAAGAAGGTGAGTTGTATGATGGATATTAACATCAATGACAAAGGGGGAAATTGTTGGAGAGTTTTTAGGGATGTCATGGAGGTTTAAAAATGAGTGGATAAAGTGTCTTGATAGTCTAAGTGTCAATGACAAAGTGTACAATGTGTTTGTCCTAATATGCTTGAAGTAGGCTTGGTTGATCTTCTATTTTGGCATGGTTAAAAATGTTTAAGGATGAGTATGGTGATTTGAGGTTATGAAAGAGGTAAAATAAGAGTTATTATATGATTTGAATTCTTGTTTTCATTAATTTATTTCCTTTAGTAGTTCATAGTTTTCATCTAGACATTTTAGGTCTAGTGGCAAAAAAAATTGAGTAGGTAGTTTGCTGACATCATCATTACCATGTATGAATGAGTAAGGGGGAGTTGGTCATATGGGTGTGATCACATTAGTACCAATTTCATATGGTCCAAATTTAAAGTCATGCAATTAATCACAAAAAAATTTATTAAGGTTAAAATTTGGCCTTTTAGGTAGATTGTAGTCATTTCTATTCTTAGCCAGACTATCACTGCACATCATGCAAATATGGATGAATCAACAAGTTTGTGCATTTATTTTAGGTACACATAAAGTCATTTTTTATCAAAGGTTTACATATAGATGTTTTATATAGTGTCAATAATATACCCTAAAAATGTAGAGTCTTGAAGTATTATCTAGCTCAAGTTATAAATCTTCAAAGTTGCTCTAGCAGATTGTGATGGGTCAGAGACCATCAAGTTTAACCATGTTTAAGACTAAGGTCATTATTCAAAAGATCTAATGATGCACATTAATTCATGATCTTGATCTAATGGTGCATGTAATATTGAATGTGTTAAAGGTTATACATGTAGGTGACAAGTTTCACAAGATTGCTAGTCTGGCAAAAAAGATCAATGGTGAGTGACAGTTCATACTGATAAAGATCAAAAGTGCAAGACAAGTCAAAGAGTAAACAATGCACGTGATACTGCCAATTGGAAAAAGTATAAGGGACTATTATTAAAGTGATCATAAGGTATGTGAGGGTATCAAGTGTCATAATCTTATGAGTTTTGAGCAAGATCTAATGGTGAGTGCTATAAGATAAAGACCTGCATAATCCATAGAGATCGATGGTGCACATTTGGTTAATATTTCAAGGTTGCACGAGATGAGGTCAACATTTTTGAGGTTTAAGGTTTGGATAATAGAACACTGTGAGTTAAATTTCAAGCTATTTATAAATAATATTGATGGTGCAAGTTGAGAGAGCTGAGTTGAGAGCACAAGATGTGTTCTAAGTGACTGAGGTTTAACTATGACCATTTGGAATTAAATATTTAAATTTAACAAAGGAAAGACTAGTGCCTAGTTTTTAATCCATAACTTTTGATCTATGCAGAATTTGATGTTGGTGTAAAAATCAACGTTGTAGATGAATCCAAGATGCATCCAAAAATATTTATTTTAATGTCTGAATCTCTTTATATATATATATATATATATAATTCTCCAAAGTTGACTATGTGTTCTTTCATGCTTTGTAAGTAACTTGAGAAGGGTAATTAAGTTGTTCTTGATGGTGTTTATATGTTTCAAGATGAGATAACTATTGGAGAGTGTTTTATACTCAATAAGGACCATATATATAGATTGTGGAGGTTTGAACAATCCATCTTCAATATGAACAAAGGCTTAAAAGGTGATTATGTGTTCATTCATGGTGGTTGTGTGCACAAAATGTTATTTTGAGTGAATTGAAATTTAGAAGAAGGGTGATGTGATAGTTGTTATCAATTAAGGAGGACCTATAGATTGTGTGGCATGGATATATGTATTGTTAAAGTGTTTTTGTGTTCTAAGTTTTCTCAGATAAATGTCAAAGAGGTGAATAGGTCTTCATAGGACCTAAAAGGTGAATTAGGCCTATTTGAAAGAGGGTTTTTCTTAAAGGTGACCCATGTAGATGCCTTAAGAATAAAGGCATGTGTTATGGCCAACAAGGAAGGTTGTAAACATGATAATAATCATAAAGGATCTATAAAAGATGAAATCAAATATGGTGATTTCTTGACTTGATAGAAGTGGATTTTATGAGAGTGGAAGAGTGAAAGAAAGAAGAAAGGGTGTGTGCCCCAGTGGATGGTTTGTAGAATAGAGTAGGTTGATGACTATGTGCATGACACATAGGTTATATTTCTAATTTCAAAGGGTAGTGCTCTTGTTGGTTTGAAGATTGAAGGTGGTCATAAGGACTTGATCATCTTAGGGGTAGGTGTTCTTTGTGAGATATGTGTTTCACTAAAGCTGATCAAAGGGACTTGACCTACAGGTGGTCAGAAGGACTTGATCATCTTAGGGATAGGTGTTCCTTGTGAAACAAGTGTTTCAATAAATTTTGGTTAGAAGGACTTGACCAATCTCGTGTTTGTGATCATCTTATGGGATAAGTAGTCCATGTGTTTTCAAGCTTGAGAGTTGGTTTTTTTCCCGAAGAGGGTTTCCCACATAGATCTTGTGTTGTGTGTATGATCTTGCATTATCTTCATTATTCATTGCTATAAACATATTGTATGCTTCATGAATGGTTATATTGAATGCTTAAGTGTAAGAAGGGTTTGGAAATTGAATTGGACTTTTTTGTCACCACTAATTCACCCCCCTCTCAATAATTTTACCTCTAACAACTTTGGCTATTAGGTTAGAAGAATTCTATGTATGCATCAAGTGTGCAAGAAAAGGAAAAATGAAAATGAAAGAAAGAGACTATGTCAAACATCGTTATATCACTAAAATAACTTTAACCCTTCTTAGACCCATGTTAAGTATTTGATTACATGAGTTACCATTTATCACCTTTTTTGACGTAGTATTTGATTATGTGGCCACCTTTTAAGCCTAGTTGGTGAAACTTATTATCATTTGGCCTTTAGATCTTATAGCTAATGTCTAAGTTGTCTAGTGGCCTACTGATAGCTCTTTCATTGATTGTCTTAGAATAGAATCTAGTGGAAAAATTAGTAAGTCAATGAAGTAACCCCAAAAGACTACAAGAGTTTCTATGCACCTTAATTGAACATGAAAAATAGTGTCCCTTAATGAAGCATGGGTTCGTAAGTAGTTGGTGGTTGGATGACTATAAAATGACTATATGTAGGAGTTTAACTTCCTTAGTTTAGGACTTTTTATGAAATCAAAAGAAAAATAGACTGATTAAAGGGGAATAAGAAGTATATAGGAAGACCTAGTCAGAAGAGTCAAGCCTTAGATTACTAAAGGATAATGCCTAGGTGGACTTGGATTTGATAGGTGGGAATCTTATTAACTTATGTTTTATGATATTTATTTGGAATGAAATGATGAGGTTCTCTATTTTTTCTTTTCCTTTTAGGAAAATAAGACCACTTGGTTTATTCCACCTATTTTTATTGTCTTATCTATGGTTGTGCATTGGCCACCATGTAGTGCTTTTCCATTTAAGGGCCTTGGATAGGCTATTTTTCCTTAGTTGAATTAAATGATTTTTCCATTTTTGTGTGAATATACTAAATTTTTTGTGACGCAAGGTGATGGTTGTCTATGAGTAACTCTTTCATGATGGTAGTGAGTCAAAGTCCTCTTACGTTGGGCATGGTAGAAGGTTATTTGACCCTCCCATTTATGTCATGATGGTATTTCATTGAATTCCTCCTATGTTGGTCATAGTGGTAGCTTGTTGAACTCTTCCATGACCATTTTCAGGAATCAATAGAGTGAGACATCCTCTTGTTACTCTAATATTTTAATGGGCCTTATTATGCTATGAAAGTTGATTGCTAGTTCTATACTTTTGAATGCTTATTTTCACTTGAATGATCATTTAAATGCTTATTTGGTTTGCATTGGGGACTAGGAATCTACTTGGATAAGAACCAAGAATAAGACTGTAGGTGTTGCATGGTCATTTCCTAGTGTTAAGATACCCTAGATTAGATATCCACCCTTACCTTTACCAAGTGATATAAACATGCTCAAAATTGAGAGTCTCAAGCTCAGGGGTGTCTAAAGAAACAAATTAATGATAACAAAATATTGGGTGGTGAGCCTTCCTTTTTATGGCCAACAAATGCTTAGGAGTGAATGAGGAATACCATTGAAGACTGATTGATCCTCCATTATTTAATTAAGCCTTGATATGTTTTATTGCTTATGTAAATAAATGGATGAAATATGATGTATTATTAATGCTTTAGCAACCAATCTGCTTTTAATATATTTATAAAATAAAGAGTTTGGATAATATTTTAACTATGGATTAAAATATTTATTTTCATTTTACTAAAATTTTAGTGATAAATTGAGTTGTGTATGTTATGACTACCTGGTTCACAAGACCATGGGAAGGATTCTATATGTATAAAAGATTTTTTAAACTTTTTGGACTCTTTTAATTAAATTGATAGATTGATTTCCTTGTTTAAATATTTATCTTGAGTGACTTGTTTATAAGCATTATGTCTCCCTTTTTAATTAGAAGGTGTTGTGATTCAATGGATTGAGCTTGTGTAAATATGAGTGGAACTCAAATAAATAGCTGTGAGTTTGTTATTAAAAATAACAATATATCTAAACTATTTAAATCTAAATAGTGATGTTATTTAGGGTAAAAAGGATGCCTTGAGAAAAATCCCTTTAGTCTTAGCAGTTGAGTAAACTACCTACTATAAACTTTCCCTATAATGAGACCATCTAATAAATGAAGAGTTTTAATAATCTTAGTTCTTTAATAATAACTATAACAAGGCTTCAACCTTAAGTTTAACTAGTGTTTCTTCACCTTAATAAATGCATTTTTTGACCTCTCAGCCTTAATGGAGTAAATGGATATATGTGCTAATGTGAGAAGTATAATATTTTAAATAATAGACCCATCAACTCATAGAAGTGAGCAGTTACTTAAGTGATGATGGCTAGAGTAAATAGCCTTGCGATTATTCAATAGTTAACTAAACCAATGAGAATATTAGTTTAGTGTCAAGTCATGTTTATTTAAGATAATTCAAGCTTCTTTAGCATAATAAATACCTTCTGAGGAAGGTAGACCTTGTTTTGGATGCATTAATGGTAACAAACTATTAACAAGTGAGCTCTTCCCTTGCCTTAACCTGTTATCCTTCATCCAAGTGTTTTCTCTATACACTTTAGCTTGTATCTTAGGATGTTTGCTAAAATGAATAATTCTAAAATTATATTTATGCTTTAATCCATTTCAAGTTCAGATATCTAATCATATCTTATACTCGATAGTAGCCTGTACATGATTTTATTTGCCTTAGCTGAATAATTACTTTGGTGTTTTTGTTTTGAGATTTGCCTAAATTGATTGGGAAAGTTACCTTGCAAAAAAATTGCCTTAGTTTCTCTAAGAGTTTACTTGTATAGTTTTATTGCACAATATTTTACCTAAGTCATTCATCAGATTCCCTTGTGCAATACCTTGACTTATGGGATTTTTATTTGGAACCTTTTTTGGCCCTTTTGCCTTAGATGATTACCCATTTTGGCCTTTTTGTTTTGAATTTTACCTTAGTCAAATACACAACCTTTTGAAAAGTGGTTTGAAAGAAACCATGTGTCATCACCTTGTTAACCTATGAGTGACGTCAACTTGGTTTATTGTATGATCAATTTCAGGCTAATGAGATAGTAGGATGTTACCATGTGGCATCATCCTAACAACCCATAATCTTGGAGATGACTATATAAGAAACTTGCCTCTAGGCCAATTTGAAAGTGGGATGTTACCATGTGGAATCATCCTATCAATTTTCAATCCAAAATATGACCATACAAGGAGATTACCTTTGGGCTAATGGGCTAGCAAGATGTTGTCGTATAACATCATCCCAATGGTTTACAGTTGTGTAAAAGTTTATATAGAGGGAAAAGCCTCCATTCTGGTGGGATAGAGGGATGTTGTCATATGTCATCTTCCCAATGGTCTATAATCCTAAAGGATATAGGTGCAAACACAAAAGCTTGTTAGATCAACAAGTAAGTAAGAGGATGACATATGGCAAGAAAAGTCCCTGGGGTCTTGAAGAGAAGCTAACATGGATTTGGATCCTATTAAATCAACCACATGGATATTAGTTGCATCATTTATGACCTAGATTTAAATTATAGCCATGTCAACATCATTTCACAATAATCTTTAATGTAAGCCAACAAATGGGTTTGATATGACTTGGCTGAACGAATTATGTTTTTGACATCTTAATTGATGGCATGCATTCATTATGGTATTATGACAATTTCAAGGATTGTGCATATGTATTTATGATTTATGTGAGTATTCCTCTTTTCTCATGTCCTTTGATTGTTTGGTTTTAAGAATATTATGTTGTGCTTATTTTAGAGGAAAAAATGGAAGTGATAGATTTAGGGGATCAAAGATAATGTTTGACTCCTCATATCAAGTTGTGAAATAAACCTATAAAATGAAATATCTTCAATTTAATCATTGTCTTGAATGTATTTAAATATCTTGAATGAATTGAATATTAACAAAGAAGAATATTATTCTGTTGAAATTATGTAGTAAAATTATTTCATGTGTGTAGTTTGTGTACAATCTACACCAAAAGTAATTACTAGTATCAACGTTGATGTGATCCTTTATTTAATGGAATCTTAATTCATTTTCTTGGGGAAATTATTTATTTATTCTCCCTATGGATGAGATGAGTTTTAAAGGTTTTTTTTACATTGTTTCACAATTGAAAGATCCTTGCATGATAGATTGTTGATGTAGTGATCAATCATGTATGGTTGAATTATGGACATAAGGCCATGCCCTTTTCCTATGGCATTTCTAGGGATATGTGTGGATGAATTGTGGCATATATACCTATTTTATAGTCTTTCCACATTTCTCTATGTTCTTATTAGGTTGGCTTATGGAATAACCATGGTTAAGTAGACTATATATAGGAGGTAGTAGTCAGTCTTAAAGGATCATATTATGAATTTTGTTCTTATTTTATTATTGTGGAAGTTGTCTTCTCAAAGTGTCCTAATCATAATATTCAAGTAATTTACTCTTTTTCCAATTATCGAGGTGGAT
>JARHVA010010902.1:85000-114869 GCA_037957365.1 Torreya grandis | reverse complement strand
CTACAGTGACCGACATCGGCAGTATATCGACCGACGCCGGCGACTGTGTGTTTGACACAGCAGGCTGAGACCTTCTAGAATTCAATTTTCACTTCCAGATTTGCATAGCTAGGGTTTCCAATACTGTATTTCATATTTAGATGCATAAGAGAGGACTGCAATTATAATAGTTTAGAAGGACAAGTGATAAGATCTGTGATTTACTATTGAAAGACTATATTATTGTTATCATTCTGAATTTGTTCAACAGAAATTATATTTTTGTTCAGAGTTTTTTTGTGTTGCTATATTCCCTATTTGGAGGGGATATCACAGTGGTATCAGAGCTAAATCCTGCCATCCTAAGGGTTTGACAGATCTTATGCAGCCACAAGAGTTGGGACCCGCACAGGTATAACACACGCAGTAGAGCCTTGCTTGAAGGTACCCAGTTGTTAGATCAGCAGCGGATTATCATGAGTGACAAACGTGAGGGTAGCCCACCCAGGGGCCACAGGTATGATGCTGATTAGGACACCAGAGAATTTCACCCGTGCTATGATGACAAGTTAGCAACAGATGAATCAGACACTACAGGGACTCATGACTATGATAAGGGGTATGAATGCACTTGATGGATAGAACGGGGACCAAAGAGATGACAAGAGTGATACGGTTAATCAGAGACCATAGCATACTCACTCCAGAACAGCTGATAGACCTACACGCCCTACATTTGTTCAAGAAGAACCAGAGGTACCAGCAGAGGAGGAAGTAGGGAATTCCCCATTTGTAGATGTTTACATTGTTGCAAATGATGAGTGGGACTTATTACCTCCTCATATTCAAGAGAGAACAACCTTTGATCATTTTGTCAATCTGAGGAGAGAGCACTATAGATTGGCTAGACAGGACAGGAGACCTAGAGTCCAATTCAGTGAGCTGAAGAAGGCTACTGGTAAGCTTTCTTTGACTACTTTTGACGGCAGCGGCAAGATGACAGCTCAAGCTTGGGTTCATAAGCTTGACACCTTTTGGCATTGAGACCAATGTCATAGATAGAGGCCATCAAATATGCCACTTTGCACTTGGATGGAGTAGCACATGATTGGTGGTACCATGGTATGGTAACACTTCAGCAAAACCAGGTGACAGAGTACCAGGACTTTGTGGATAGATTGGTTGAACGGTTTGACAGGAAGGATCCTGAGGTTTACTTCTGAGATCTAGCACAGTTGAGACAAACAGGTAACTTGGAGTCCTTCATTGGTGAGTTTTAGAGATTGGCAGTCATGGTGCCCAATATTTCCGAGCGTAGATTGGTAGTTCTCTTCATGGAGGGATTGACAGAGCCATTGAGAGGTTGGATCAAAGCCTTTGATCCTCCTTCATTACAGGTAGCTATGAAGAAGGCACGTAGTATGGAGATGGCAGCCCCATCCCATAAGTTTAACTTCAAGGGTACTTCTTCATCTAGAGACCATAAGTGTTCCAACACAGATACAGAGAGACCGGATTTTAACATAGATAAAACCAGGTGTAAAGAATGACTCAAAGGCCAATCCAACAGCACCACCATTGGATCATGAAGCACTTAATGATCTACGTAGGAAGAAGCTTTGCTTCTACTACAAAGTTCCATATGATATCCATCACGATTGCCCTTTGAGGCCTAAGGGCAAGGCAAATCGTGTGATGTGGGCATATTATGAGGATTCTGATTCAGAGGATTCCAGACAGCAGAATAGTTCTGAGGGGGCAGAGGCTGAGGCTTCAGAACCTAAGGTAGAGGTAGAATTAGAGCTTCACATACAGGAGGCACGCTTATCTAGCATTCAATCAGATGAGTCATTCAGACTTCATGGAGTCTTAGCAGGGCAGAAGGTTATCACCCTTCTTGATACAAGAGCCACACATAATTTCATAGATGCTAGATTTGTGGAGAAGCGTGGACTCACTACAGAAGATTTTGAGGGCATCAGAGTTAAGGTAGCTGATGGTCACACTCTTAGGTGTGAGCGTATGATTAGAGACCCTCCCATTGCGCTATGAACAACTATGAGTTCAAGGCCGATTATTATGTGGTAGACATGGGTGATATAGATTTGGTCTTGGGTATGAAGTGGTTTCATTCCTTTGAGGAAGTTACTCTTCATCTCAAGGACATGGAGGTTTGTTTTAATGTTGATGGAAAGACACATATTCTTAAGGAAATACGGGGGCAACAGCTTCAGATATATGTTTTTTCATCAGATGGAGATGCCTATGCCGCATGACATGATAGAGTGTGATGACGAGTGCACATTGGCACCAACACAAGAGAGTTATGAGGACGAGCTTGGCCTTGAGGTGAGTGCAGTTCAGGAGTTATCACATGTGGTAGAGACTCAGCTTGCTGTCACAGTCGGTTCACAGGGTGATATGCCTCTTTCTAGCCTTCACAATCCAGATTTAGATATTATTCAGGTACGGAGTTTGCTTGAGTTGCTTGCTGATTTTCATTTATGGATTGGATGTTGGGGTGCTTATCTTAGTACTAGGGATGGACATGGCATGGAGTTTGCATTGATTGACAGTAGGGCAGGTAATGACTACATTTGGGATCCAGGTGGATTGATGGGTGTATCATGCAACAATTGCTTGAGGGCAAGCAATTTTAGGAGGGGTGGATTGTCATGTCCCCTTTTTAGTTGACATGTTCTGAGTTCATGGTTAGCCTATTATGTGACCCTCATAGGCTGATGGAATGGTTAGAGGGTCTTGATGGAGATTGGAGTGGCTTCGTTTAGCAGAAATTTTCTAGTTGGCTTTCGTTTGGGCTCGATTGGACATGTATTGAGGGAGATATTAATATTTGATTTATTTAATCAAATATTAATTATTTGGTCTAATTTTAAATTAGAAACCCTAATTATAATTTAAGAAAAAAACCTAATTAGGGCAAGCATATCTTTTGAGGGTATAAGGGTTTCTCATGGAGGCCATAATTGATTATGCATATGATTATTGATTTTGATTTCTGAAGAATTCTTCTGTGAAGACTGAGCCTAGGGTTCCAGGATTCCATTTGCATTGGAGAACGTTCCCTCTTCAGTGTGTGTAATTAAGAGGCTATGGAATATCAACTGATCTATTGCCAAATTGAGAGATAGCTTCATCCAGAAGTTATCACAGAATTTACAGGGTTGAGAGATAACTTCACACAAAAGTTATTACAGATATTCCAGGTATTTATTTATTTATGTTTTGATTCAATAAATTATACAACTAGAGATCTTCTATGCTAGAAACATATATTTTTAGATCAGGGGTTGAAAATAGGCAAGTTGTACACAATTTGGCAGCTGTACGAAGTCCGTACGGGTCCGTATAGATCCAGGCAGGTACCGACGACGGCAGTATTATCTACCGAAGACGGCAGTATTACCGTCGACGGCAATATTATCTACTGATGATGGTAGTGTTACCGACGACGGCAGTATTAGCCACCGACAGCGGTAGTATTACCAACGACGGTGACTGTGTTTTTACACAGCAACCCGAGCCATTCCAGATTCAGGTTTATTTATAGATTTGCATACCCAGGGTTTCCAAGACTGTATTTCATATTTAGATGCATAAGAGAGGACTGAAATTGTAATAGTTTAGAAGGACAAGTGATAAGATATGTGATTTACTATTGAAAGACTATATTATTGTTATCATTCTGAATTTGTTCAACAGAAATTATATTTTTGTTTAGAGTTTTTTGTGTTGCTATATTCCCTGTTTGGAGGGGATATCACATGGGGACAAGCATGGTGGATTTGCTCCATGTTGGATAGGGAAGACATATAAACATGCTTTCAAAGCTTGCTAATGGCTATACAAATACAAATAGCTTAGAAATAAAGGCAACATATAGACACAACCATGATCTAAATTTTTTGAAGAGCCTATACTTAGAGAGAAACAAAGACCAATAACAATAACCCTGAATAGAAGATAAACCCTCTATTTATACATTTTTTACACCTAAAACATTCCAATAATATGCATCGGCTAGAAGATGCCCTTGATCATGCTTGGAAGCTCATGCCTTGTAATAAAATCATTCTGGTAACATATTCTACAAGTAATGATGAATATTTAAAACAAATGTTTGATTTTTTTGTTGGAGATGCCTTATGCTTGAGATGAAGAGAGAATATTCATGGTGGAGGCCAAAGAAACTTTATCCTCTTATGAAACTATGTAGAGATTCCCCTTGACTAATTTTTTGCATATCTAGAACCTCATGGATAACTATCCATCCTCTTTTGCATGGAAAGAAATCCCATTACCCTATGATGATTGAATTGGAATGCTCTATTTGTGATAGAGGAAAATAATAATCCATGACTACTTGAAAAACATGCTTAGAATGGCCCACCTTGGCCTCATAAATCTTATAAAACTTTATTTCTCCCTCTTGAACCATATCTACATGTAATTTCCACTTACTTCTTGCTGTAACTATTTGGAAGTATTCTTTGACCACTTACCTACATAAATGGAACCTTGCAATGAAGACCTCCTTCTATGTTTTGAATTCTTGTTCATCCATGAAGGATCTATCAATTTTATCTTTAAATATAAATATTTCCACCTCTTGAAACTTGGTATACCACATCAGATATAACTAAGCATTCATGGGACTTAAATGTGACTAAACCACTTAGTTCATTCAAATCTAGACATGTTGCACTCTCTAATTGGTCTTGAGTAATATAGATGCATCTTGATGTGATGACCCTTTCATAACATGTCATGTGGTAGATTTTCATTTATTATGAGTTCTCATGTAGGGCCATTCAATTCGGTTCGCTATGTGAGTTCCACTTGTCACTCTCATAGGTATTCAAGACACTACCTAGATAGGTGTCTCTTTGCTGGCCATTATAACCTTGATTGGATATGTGTTGCCTTTTGATTTCTCTTAATAAACTTATTGGTATTTATTATAAACTTTGTATAAAATGTGTGGCTCAAAGGGAGCCACATATCATTATCAAAGGCAATATGTTGATCTCAAGTGTAGTTCTATGGTGATGACATGCATCAGCATCTCATGGGTCTAGTGGGGACATGCGTATTGATATAAGGTTCTTGCAAGATTTTGAAAAGATGTGATTTAAGGTAGACATACATCAGTCTGAAGGAATCATATAGAATCATCTCATGGATCTAGTGGGGACATGCATCTTCATCTTTAGCTCTTTCGAGTAGTATTTTGAATTGTCAGACAAGAGTAGAATGGGTTCAACACATGTCCTTTAGAGGGACACACATCTCTCTTAGAAGGTGTATTAAATATATGTACATAATCAAGTCTTAGATCTAATGCTATAGGTGTTTTTACATGTTTACCTTGAAAGGCTCTCATAAATATTGGATTTGATGGCTTAAGGTTTTCCATGTTGATCTAAGGTGCATCTAAAGGAAACACATGGCATCTCAAAAGATGTTCAAGTTGCATTCAAGACACACAACATACTCTCATGGATTGTTGGATTGTACTGGGATATGTGGTGCATTATATTTTAATGGACTTACTCATGAGATGAGGGATTATTATATGTATCCCATGGATTTGAATTCCAATAGCTAGTTCATCTAAGAGCTATCAAGATGGTACCACATGGTGTTTTGAGTACAATATATTTTCCCCAAATATCATGCATAGAGCACCCCATTTTTAGCTAATGATAGATCCTAAATTTATGATGGTAGAGATGTGTGCCTTCGATAAGCACCATGATGACACATGGCATGTTGCAGAATGAATTTTTCATTCAAGAGGCCACTGATAATTTGATGTGATGTAAGGCACCACAAGCTACTATGTTTAAGTTGTTGACATTCTAGGGAATTGTCTAAGGTAAAAATAAGATCTCTTGACCTTGAGTGAGCACTTTTAGATAGGAAAAGGGCTAAATAATTTAGACATTTATACTTATCAAGGGCATAATTACTTAGTGCAATTTTTGGCACTCACATCTATCTTAGTAACTCTTTCAATCATCATTCTTTATCACTATTGCATACCTATCATATTATGCTAAGTTAGGGGAATTTATTCATATCATACTATGTAATTGTTCTCAAGTTAGGTTTTCCTTATTACCGATGAGCCTTACTAAGTTAGGGGAATTTCTTTGTTCTCAGTGAATAATTCAACAAGTTGTATCTATCCACAAGTTTTATACATTTTTGAGCTAAATATCCTATGTACATATTTCACCATCACTCATACTTTACATGCACTATATGTAAGCTATATTTTCTAAAAATTATGTTATAGATATGCTTGATCTAGTCTTGTCTCATTTTCTTTATGACTCTTTCTTACATTACTACATAGTAAGATAGAAATTGATTTCATATTGTGTATGGCCCTTGGCCTTATATGTTGTAATTATTACATTTGAGCATAACTTGATGGAAGTAGCTACTAAGAGGGGGGGGGGTTAATTAATATTTAACAATACACATTCAATTCCATAAACTCATTCATCATATAACAATCTGAACATGAAAGTTTATACATCCAAAACATGAACAAGGGAAAACATCATACGAACATATCATTTATGTGGGAAAACCTCTATGAGGAGAAACCCCACTCTCAAGCCTAAAATAGAATGGACTATAGTCCTATAAGGATAATAAAAACATGATACTTTATACCATCTCCAACTAATCAAGGAGCATCCACCCCTCAATTTAGTCCAACTCCAACTAGGCCTTTAGCTAGCTCTAACTAGCAAAGAGGATACAACCCCCTAGGTGATTAAACACCCAATCAACCACATCTTATCTAATGTCCACCACTAATCTGATGTATTCTACATCTGATGATGAACTTATAAATCTCATACACCTGCAATCTACTTCTCTTCTCCAAGCAGGCACTCCTAGCTCATTCACTTAACCAATTCACCTTTTAGACAGTTAGGTCTAATGACTTATTATCTCATGAATATAATCAAACAAACATGACTGATCCTCTTTACCCTTTTACGGTAACCAATAACCCATCTTTTCTCCTTGACTGATCTCTTTTATTAACTTTTATCCACACACACTCTCAATCAACATCAAATAGGCTAAATAGACATAGTATATATACTACTCTTTCATCTAATCCATCTTCATCATCCAATATATTTTACACACTTATATTATCATTTGAAAATATCCTTATAAAATTTATATTAATGTGACAATCTCTCCATAGGTCATCCATAATCCAAATCAAATGTAATCCTTCTTTAGATCTCAATTAGGCCTAATGCATTAGCCCTTCATTAGTATTCATTACACCTTGAACTTATTGAACCATATTTATCCTTCAACAATATGTGAAAAACATCAAACCTAAATCCAATAGATCATTTCTCACTTCCCCAAGTAACCAATCTACCTATAACTCCAAACCACTACTCCATCTAAGTCACTCTCTCTCTCTTGCTCCAAGTCTTGCAAACACCCATAAAATATTGCCAAGAAGAACTAAGGTATAATTTTGATTTTTAAAAAAAACCACATGAAAAAAATCACATGGATAGGTCATCCATGACATAAAATAAGACGTCCAAATCCATTTTTCACCTTCACATAGCTGACACAGGTCCATACCAACTCAAAAAAACTAATTACTCAAGCTGGTCATTCATACTAGAAACTAAGTCAAAAATCATTGAATGCTCCAACCAAAATAGAGATAACACATGAAGAAAAAATACATGTAATAAATATGTATGACTCATATAATATTACCAAGCTCTCACTCACCTCAAACACTACTTAGAATAGCTCAAACTAGCCTCTCCAAATAGGCCACCTTAGATTGCCAACAAGCTCCAAATACTAATTATGTAGATGTTCTTGTCTATCACATGAAAGAACATGTTCATATCATATAATCAAAATTCATGGATTCTATTTTATCTCTATATTACTCTCAAGTAAATAGTTATCTTTTTTTAGTATCATCCATTGGTCTAATAGACCAATTCCTCATATCACTATATCACAGTCTTCACTGCTTAGATAAGCCACTTTTAAAGTAAATTATTGCTTGTGTATGTTCACAAAACTCACATAAAAATCAAGGTAACATAATTCATAGGTATATAATAAACACCTAAAACCATTGGATTCATCCTTACTCACTTGGAACACTTCTCCAAACACATTCACTGTACCTAGATATTTGTTCACTATTTCCACCATCTACAGATTAACAACTAGTCAACTTGATTGACTTAGATAATTGACACAGTGAATATTTATTACCAAAACAAATCAATTGAAATTAATAACAAGTCCTTAATTTCAATCACTAATAAGTCTCATGTGTTGACTCAGTCAACCCTACTTGTAACACTAAAAACATCAAAAGTAAGCATATTTATATGCCTTCTGTTCACTACCCTAACACACCATGACCACTTGGAGATGCCTAGAGGAATCCTCTATACCTTCCAATAGTAAAACATGGTCAACCAATCCATTCTGGGTCCTTTCTAGAAAGATGTTTCTAATCACTCCATTATGAGGGTTTATAAAGGGTTTTAACCAATTTACATTCTTAACAAATGTTTATAAAACTCTCTCCCTTAATATACATCAAAATAATTAGTAAGGCTTCTTATGTCAATGTTCCACCTCTCCAATAAGTCTTATATCCCCATGCAAAGTCTACATGTGCCAATGAGTATCATAAAATTCTTCTCATGCTAGGAAACATCTATTTTACATGTACATAATACATCCCAATGTACTAGCTTGATTTATCTTCCTTCACAAGTCTAAAAACTTGTTCAACACCTTTGAACAACCATTTCATAAAACAAACAATGATTACATAAGATATACTAACTAAAATCTCTTCATGACTATTCACACGGACCTTATTAGCCCACCTTACCTAATCGGCCTAGAACCACTAGACCAACTCACCTCTTGAAGGTACTTGGAAACTTATCCACTAAGTTCATATAAATTTATATATATTCAATTCAATAATTTCAAATACTATAACCAATAACCAAGAATACATAGTGCATATACCTCTTACCCTATCAGGCAACCTAGCAAAGTCAAGGACACAAAGCATATGATGACTTGCACTCCACATGAAAACCATATGAGAATACTCCTCCTACTAAGATCATATCAAGAACATGTCAAATTATCTCTCCCCAATTTCCATTATATCCACTCATTCCTTCATAGAACCAACTGCTCCACCTAGCAACCAAGATTGAGTTGAGCACTAAGATCATGTATATTAGACCAAGAGCACTCCCATGCCACTTTGTCATCATCAATGCCACTTGACATCATTGACATCACATCAATGCCAACAATCTCCAAAAAATATCCACCTTTGTCATTTATGGAAGAAACTCTTTTACTTTCTCCCTCTTTGTGAAAATGATAAAGTGGATTTATCTTTCCAATAGGCTCTTCTATCTTTAATCAATAAATTTAAGAAGTTGAACCAGGAACACAACCAAGAGTAAATAGCTCTCTCTCTCTCTCATCCTTTAAAAAATAGAGCACACAAACTATCAAAATCAAATAAAAAATCACATATGTTTCTCCCCCTTAGACCAAGCTCCATTTAAGAACCAACTTAGGTCATAACTCCAAAAGACGTATAAGATCATTGGACCTGACCACTAGGAAAACACACTAGCTCCCCCTGAGACCACTTCTATTTGAGAAATAAATAACTCAGCTCCCCCTTTGATAAAAACTAAGTTCAAACTTGTAACTATCCAACATAAATAGACAACACTGAAGCACACTCCCTTCCTTCAAAATATATGATCAGATAACTGAATCTTCTCAAGCAAATCTGAATAGCTAGAACTCAGTCTTTCTCCCAAACTACTTAGTTCCTTGGACCTATTACAAATTGTATGGTAACACAGTTCCCTCTACGACCCTACTCCACTTTTAAGTATATTCCTCAATCTATAAACTGCATGTAAACCTACAGGACCTCCAAGAATAACTACTATCATTTCAAATAACAATATGAGCACCATAACATAATGCAAGCTCTTATACCTTTACACTCAAGGCACTATACAGAACACCGAGGTCACTCTAAGTATATAAAAACATCTAAATCATGATTATAATATAACAAAATTCTCAATTAGAAACAACAAAGTCAACCTTTTTTGGAAATATAGCACAAAATTGCTCAATTTCTCCACTAGGCCTACTTAGACCCCTTATAACCCTATCTGGCCACTATAGACCTCATAACTCTCCAAAATAATCACTTCAAGACATGAAAATATATATCTAAATTCCATTATAATTCCCCTTCATACAGTCCAAGAATAAGCCTCCAAATTATCGTCCTTAGTATAGTTCTTTCTTTAGCCCTTTAGCCAATTTGGTCTCCTAGAAGACGAAAACTTGAATAAATTGAAATATGATAACCTTAAAACCACTATAATAATTTTTATAGAAACCCATTTGTCCTATTCAACTGATTTGAATCTTTCATAGGTAAAATATAAAAAATGACCACTTTTTTAATCATGCCTAAATGACTAGGCCTTCAAAGTAAACCTTGGTCAGAGGTCAACCTGTGATCAATGTAGACACCTAAGATAGATACCACACTTGGATACCATCAAAAATCACTTCCATGCCAAATTTTAATCCTTCACACTCTTAGGAACCATGACTTCGTTTAATTCACCAAACGTATGTTAATGAAAAGAGAAGTCAGTGACCACTTAAAATGTTCCACTTGTTATAGAAGGATTCAAAAACCTATGAAACAACCTAGAATATACCCCATTAAGGTGTAAATATATTATTGATAAGATAAATATTATTGAAACTTACCCAAGCTCATGTACTTAGCTAAAAACCACCAATCTAGACCTATAAAGCCATCACACTCAGCTAGCACCATGACCAAAAGATCAAAATCATACCTGAGTACCTCTTAGTCAACATAAAGCATCATCTCCTAGCTATGAACTCCAAAAACCACTTAAATAATCTATTTTCAAACTTATATCCATCATAAACACCATAAGAGAATCTTGGGCACCTTCTAGCAAGTCATCATTGCCAAAATTGGTTAACTCTAACTTTTGACCATAAAACACATGTATGAGCTTATCAAATACTCAAACCACCTGAGAATGATTCATGCAAACCTTATTAATTCTTCCATACAATCCATTACATCATCTTTCTTCAAATCAAAACCCATTCCAAGCATCCAAAAATGATCAAAATTACACTTTAGGACCAAAAGACCTGAACATACCTCTTTGAACAATTGTTGCTTCCAACTATCTTCTTGGGTTAACTTGA
Organism: Torreya grandis; assembly: GCA_037957365.1. Lineage (NCBI taxonomy): Eukaryota > Viridiplantae > Streptophyta > Pinopsida > Cupressales > Taxaceae > Torreya > Torreya grandis. Next base: position 103,508 of record JARHVA010010902.1, on the reverse strand, counting down.
ACATATGAGACAATCATGAATAGCTCCCATATGAACCTTGATTCATCAAACATCTATCCTTTAGACACCACAATCCATTATATATAATGATTCTTCAAAGCATTTCATGAAACACACAACCATATATTTATGTGTGTACACCTATTATCTGTTAGTCATTTGATAAGAAATATTTCCTTCAAAAAATTCTATAGAGAATACCAAAATGAGTGTACCCAAGCTACATTGTCCTAAGTTCATTTTCTACCATTTAGACCACTGAACTATTCTTGAAGACTCTTCATACATAATCAAATAATCAACTTCAATAAGCACTATTTAGATCTGATAGGAAACATAGAACTTGTCATCTAGAAAACACTGAGATCTTCTTCAAACTTCATGGACATCAATTCTCATCTTGAATAACATTTTTATTTAAAGCCAATCCTCATATCACTATATTTCACCTCTTGAGCTAGCTCTTCAAATCTGATATCAAAGGATAAATCTCACCCTCATAGTTAAGACTCAGAACTTATGGTATCTTTAGATATGTAATAGAGACCAAAAAACATTGAATGCTTGTAAGACTGTTTTTTGGTCTTGAAATCTAATCCTCAAATCACTATCTTTCACCTCTTGAGATAGCTTTTCAAATCTGATATCAAAGGATCAATCTCACCCTCATATCTAAGACTCATAACTTATTGTATCTTTTGATATGAAATAGAGACCAAAAAACATTCTTACAATCATTCAATGATCCTCATATCATTCTCCCTTTCTAAAACATCTCATCTACAAGGTACACACTCAAATTAAATTCTTGAAACAACATTCTTCAACTTATACAGTAAGCATACTTAGAATTCTGATAAGAAACTTAGGTATCATTGAATATTTGTAAGAATGTTTTTTGGTCTTGAAAGCCAATCCTCAAATCACTATCTTTCACCCTTGAGCTAGCTCTTCAAATCTAATATCAAAGGATCAATCTCACACTCATAGTTAAGACTCAAAACTTATGGTATCTTTAGATATGTAACAGAGACCAAAAAACATTCTTGCAAGCATTCAATGATCCTTAGATCATTCTCCCTTTTAGAAACATCTCATCTACAATGTACACACTCAAAGGTAATTATTGAAACAATATTCTTCAACTTCTATAGTAAGCATACTTATAATTCTAATATGAAACTTAGAATAACATAAAATATTCAAGATGACAAGTAATCTCTTTCAATCTCACAAATAATCTTATGAATCTACAAAAATAAGAAACATCTTTAGAACTTCTATGACTACATTATGAAATAGGCTTCTTTGAACAATTTGAGGCATCACACATGCTTTCAAAGCACTCTTGTAAACCTTCAAATCTATTTGATAATCTCAAAGATTATATGCTTAATCACCATATAGAAAAGAATATATATTCAAACCTTTATAACTTGTCTCAAAAAAACCTCAAATAAGTCTCATCAACATGCTCAGGCTTCTTTATCTTGATGATAAATTCATCCTTCACTTGTAGACCTCTACTTACTTGCTTCACCAAGATGCCTTTACATACCTTTCTTCTACCACCTTGAACAAGATATATCATTCAATTCAAGTTTGATCTTGGATTTTGATTCAATATAATTCTTCTCCATTGCAATATGCCTTCTTTGACAAACCTTCATGCTTGAAGAACCATCTGTAATAGTAAATAATTCACCTTGGCTTGATCAAAGAATAATCTCTACTTTGACATCCTTGTCCATCTTAGAAAAAACATAAAAGATCATCAAACCTTGAATTCACATTTTTAAAAACATGAAGAAATTTGACAATAACTAGGTTACCATACTGATCATCACCAACTCTATTAACTCTACTAATAACCTAACTAGGCAGACACCAACAACTAAGTTACTCACAAGATCACCTTTCAAGCTGATTAAGCCTCAAGAAGGACCTGCTATAATACATATTGATGTAAGTATATACTAAGAGGAGGGTGGTGAATTAGTAGCTAATAATTCACATTCAATTCCATAAACTCATTCATCATACAACCACATGAACATGAAAGCTTATCCATCCAGAGCATGAAGAAGAGCAAACATCATATGAAAACATCATTTATGTGGGAAAACCTCTAAGGGGAGAAACCCACTCTCAATTCTAGAAACCAATGGACTATAGTTATATAAAGATAATACAAACATGAGACATTATACTAGATCCAATTGATCAAGGGGTATCCACCCCTCAATTTACTCTAGCTCTAACTATATCTTTAGATAGCTCCAAATAGCAAAGAGGATACAACCCCGAAGGTGATTAAGAACCCACTCAACCACATCTACACTAATGTCTACCATTACTCTAGTGTCTTTTATACCCGATGATTACATTTTGAAGCTCATACACTTGTAATCTACTTCTCTTCTCCACGTAGGCACTCCAACCTCATTCACTCAACAAAGTCACCCTCTAGACTATTAGGTCTAATGACTTGTTAAATCATCAATCTAATAAAAAAACATGACTAATCGTCTTCACCCTTTTATGTTACTCAATGACCCATCTCTACTCCTTGATGGATCTCTTTTATTTGATTTTATCCACACACACTCTCACTCAACATCAAATAGGCCAAATAGACCTTGTATATATACTACTCCTTCATCTAACCCATCTTGGTTGACCAAGATATTTTACACACATGTCTTTTCATTAGAAAATATATTCATACATGTTACATGAATGGAATAATCTCTCAATAAGTCATCCATAAACCAAAGTAAACTAATCCTCCTTTAGATCTCAATTAGGCCTAATGCATTAGCCCTTCATTAGTAATCATTACACCTTAAACTTATTGAAACATATTTAGCCTTCACCAATAGGTGAAAAACATCAAACATACCTCCATTACATAATTTATCACTTCCCCATGTGACTAATCCAGCTAGAATGCTAAACCACTACTCCATCCAAGCCATTCTCTCTCTCACTCCAAGTCATGAAAACACCCAAAAAATAATGAAAATAAGAACTGAGGCATACTATTTATTTTATCAAAAAATACCAAAAAATATCACATGGATAGGTCCTCCATCACATAGCTCACACAAGTCCAAACCAAATCAAACAAAGTGATTACTCAAACTGGGCATGCATACAAGAAATTGAGTCAAAGATCATTGACTATTTCAACCAAAATAGAGACAAAATATGAAGACCAAGTCCATTTACTAAAGCTCTAGGTCATATAAAATTAGAAAGCTCTCACTCACCTCAAACTCTATTTAGTATAGCTCAAACTAGCCTCTCCAAATAGGCCACTTTAGACTTCCTACAAGCTCCAAAAACTAGTCATGTAGATGTTCTTATCTAGCACATGAAAGAATGTTTTCATATCATATAATCCACATTCATATCTTCTATGTTATCTATATAATGCTATTCAAGTAGATAGTTCTATTTTTTTGGTATCATCCATTGGTCTAACATACCAATTCCTCATATCACTATATCACAGTTTTCACTACTCAGATAAGCCACTTTTAAAGCTCCTTCATGCCTATGTATAGTCATAAACCTCACATACCAATCAAGGAAACATAAGGAATAGGTATTAAAAAAAGACCCCAAACCATTAGATTCATCCTTACTCAACTGGAACACTTCCCTAAACACATATTCACTCTACCTAGATATTTGTTCACTATTTTCACCATATATAGATTAGCAACTATTCAACTTGATTAACGTAGATAATTGACATAGTGACTATTTCTGACTAAAACAACTTTATGGACTTAAATAATAATTCATGGCCTTTAAACTCCAATAACTCTCATGTGTTGACTCAGTCAACCCTATTTGTAGCACTAAAAACTTTAGAAACAAGTATATTTATGTACCTTTTGTTCACTACCCTAACATACCACTACAACCTAGAGATTTCTATAGGAATCATCTATACCTTTAAATAGTCAAACTTGGTCATACAATCCATTCTATTAGCTTCTAGCAAGATCTTTCTAATCACTCTATTATGAGGATTTATAATGGGTTTTAACCAGTTTACATTATTAAAAAATGTTCATAAAGCTTTATCCCTCAATCCACTAAAAAATACCTATAAAATATTCTTAGGTCCATTTTCCACCTCTCCCAAAAGGCTCAAATCCCCATACAAAGTCTACGCATGCCACTGAGTATCAAAAAATTCTTCTCAAGCTATGAAACCTCTATTTTACATGCAAATAATACATTCCAATGTACTAACTTTCTTTCTCTTCCTCCTCTAGGCCTAAAACATTGGCAACACCTTTGACCAACCATGTCATACGAAAACCCATGTTTACATGAGCTCTACTAACTAAAATCTCTTCATGACTGCTCACAAGGACCTTATTAGCCCACCTTGCCTAATAAGTCCCACCAGACCAACTTACCTCTTAAAGGTATTTAGAAACTTATCCACTTATCTCATATTAGATTATATATCCTCAATCCACTCATTTCAAATACATAAACCAATAACTAGGAATACATAATGCAGGTACCTCTTACCTTATCAAGAAACCTAGCAAAGTCAAGCACACAAAGCATAGGATGACTTACACTCCACATGAAGACCATATGAGAAAACTTCTCCTACTATGATCATACTAAGAATATGTCAAATTCTCTCTCTCCAATTTCCATGCTATCCATTCATGCCTCCATAGAACTTACTACTCCAACTGCTCCCACTAGCAACCTAGATTGAGTTGAGCACTAAGATTATGCATATTAGACCAAGAGCACTCTCATTCCACTTTATCATAATCAATGCCACTTCACATATATATAAGGCTACATTTTTTATTTGTCTCTTACAACCTTTTTTATCCAAATTATATAAGAAAAGATATATTTGGAAAAAAAATGACATATGTTTGAATAAAATTAGTTTTGAACAATGTCAAAAAAACCATCATATCTTTTTATTTTATAAATTAAATTGGTGATTAAAATTGAAATGAAAATATGAACACAAGGGGAAGAAAACCCAAAAAATGTTTCGCAAAATTTTACATATCCAAGAAGTTGTTCATAGCGAAAAATAGGTATTTAAGTGTTGCTTTTATGGTGTGACATCCTCTTTTGTTCAAGCTATGGAAGTTGAGACACAATCATAAATTTGGGGATATTTATAGTGTATTAATTTAGGATTGCATTTCATCTACCTTTCTTCCACCACCATCCAGACTCCTATCAAGGTCCAAGCTTTCATCTGTAGGTTAACGACTTCCATCTACAGACTCTATTGCCACCTCTCCTCCAACTTCCCATGGTAGTGAAAGGCCCATATAATTTCATATCGTGGTTGAAATTGAGCATGAAGAGTTTAAGTTTTTGTTTGGTTTATTTTAGTATCTTTTTGTTTTTAATGTTTAAAGTTATCAGTGGTTTTGATTTTTTACTTTTAGGTTTGGCTTAAGAATTTGTGGTTTTAATATATTAGTTTAAGTTTTTATTATTTATTTTTATGAATATGATTTTTATTTAATTGTTTTTTAAATTCTAAATTTTTTAAATCTTATTGTTTTGAATTATATTCTATATTAAGTGTTAAGTTTGAAATAAGATTTTTTAAATTTTGATTAGTTATGTTTATTACTTGATTTTTATATTTGTTTATATATTTAAGATGATACTTTTTTATTAGTATTTAATATTTAATAGGGTTTATTTAATAATGAGTGTTTTATGTTTATTTTTATTTTTAATATAATTTCTAGATTTGTGAAAAATAATATTTAATTACTTTTGCATTATAATTATTTAGACATTATAGGTTTTTGTGTGTCAAGTTTTAGTATTATCATCAAAGTCAATAAAATAATTTATGTTTAAAGTGACATCCTCATTGTTTCGTTTAAATTATGTGCCATTATATTTGAGTCAAAGTTCTCAAATGAGTTTCTAAAGGTAACTTTCAATAAAATGAGTTTTCAATAAAATCACATATTTGTAATTGAATGCATTATCTTACAAGAATGACATTCAAGTTTCTCATCCCATGTTAAAAATAATGGGGGAATGTTAGGAATTATTACTAACTTGTTAAAATAAATCTAACATTGAACTATTTAGAGTGATTATATTATTTTTGAGAGAAAATAAAAGTGCTAATATACACCTATATTAACTTTTATTATTAGTGTGTTGTTTCAACCATGCACTAATATAGGATAAAGAGAGATTTGTGGCATGTTTTTTGTTATTTTTTAAAACAATTAATATATTTATAAAGTGAATGTTTATACAAACATTTTTATATATTTGTAATATTTTTGAATAATCATAGGTTGTTGAGATTGAGCCCTGAATTGTGATGTGTGCACTTTGAGCCTTTGGCTCCTCCATGTATTATGGATTTAATCATAACATTAATAAATTCAAATGTTTCATATCATTAATTAATTATATATTTTATTATTAATTTAATTCCATGAGACATATTATGTACACGATGCTTATATATTTTAATGATATGTATTTAACAAATATAAATTCAATGTTATATTCAAATATTATAATGCAATATATTATAATTTTCAAACTGATACTACATGATTAGATCTTTCACAGATTATATAAATCCTATTTTGATGGAAATTTTAGGTAATGTAAATTACCACAAAATTCAAGTATCACAATGGGATGTTCTACAAAATCCATGTCCTGATGAGTAAAATTTCAGAATTATGACTCTATAAAAAACATAGAATTAGAGCATGATTCATAATTTTTAGATTATGGGGCATGTGACATACATGTATATTCATTACAAAATTTAAAATTTATGGAATGTTTATAATAGTTATAGGTTTAAATAGTTTCAAACTTTAAATGACATTCAATATCAATTCAATATAATATAGAGGGCATGATACTCATTAATTTTCAAGTTACTATATGGAAATTTCAAATTTCTCAAAGTTTTTAAGTTTTAATGTTGTAAAGATTAAAATATAATTTAGATACATCTAATATAGTTTGATTTATATTTATGTTTCAAGTTGGCCTCATTCTATAGTCTAGTCAAACCCAACTTAGATTGTTTCACTTTTTCTATGTAGTGAGCCACATTTGAGGGTTTCACCATTTCAATTATTTTTACAGAATACACAATCAAATGAGAGTTAAAGCATACAATTTTCCCAACTAAATATCATTAAAATATTTTCAAATTGATATTTTATCACTCTTAATTCACCATAGTTTCTAAATTTATCCAAATGCCTCAACAAGAGGATAAGCATTTCTCCATTTTCAAGTTATAGGGAAATTATATTTCATACTCTTTCAAGTGTAGAGCTTCCTTTCTTTATTTGAAAATCTAAAAATATCAAATTAATAATTTTCAACTTTTAAATATGAACGATAATTAATTTCAATGACATTTTGGAAATGATAAATTCACCTCTTATAGCATTGGTAATTGTACCTGGACCATGAATTTTGATGGACTTAAATGTGCTAAAGGGGATAGGTTAGGGATTGTAATAATTAATTTTCTAGGTTTATCCATGCTCTTTCCCTCTCTCTTGAGATTTACTTACACCAAATTTTTTGTTTAATATGAAGCATTTGTACTTGGTTTGTTAATATAAAAAAAATTGAACACCAATTATATATGTATATACAGTGATTCCTAGTTTGTCATTAATGAAGTGTGTGTGTGTGTGTGTGTGTGTGTGTGTGTGTGTGTGTGTGTGTGTGTGTGTATCCAAAAAAGGAGGATAATTTTATCCATTATAAATATATGGTCCAATATCTAATACCATGATTTACTCCTTGTTCCATTGAAAATATACCTCAAAAAATATTATTATTGTCCCTATGAAATGGCTAGTGTTAATTATTTAATTGAAATAGATATTAATCTTGATCATCCAATGTTTACGACATAACAATAATCTAACCCATTTATGGACACATAAAAAATTGGTGCCTTATAAGTTATTGTATTCAATTGAAGTGTATAAAATCATGAGTGTTATATGTAGCATATTGATTAACCTTGCATATTTTTCAACCATTTATTTTATAATAAAAGGGTGAATAACCCCAAACTATTTATCATCTATAGAAACACAGGAATATAAATGAATTTATGTTTGTCAAAACCCCAAAAATTTTAAAAAATGTTATTAGGTGTATTTCATGTAATTATATATTCACATTTAATCATTTTGAAGTGCAAGCTATTTTCTTGAGACTTGTATTAACATTACACAAAGCAATTTTTGTTTGATTATAGCATGTGCGATACATAGTGAAAATTACACATGGGTTTCCTAAGCCATAAATTTATTTTATTATGAGTTAATAGAAAACTAGGTGAAGAAGAAGAAAAAAATATTTTTTGCATTTATACCAATAAGATCATAGAAATGAAAGTACAAAATAACATGACATATAGTTGCAAAGTGACACAAAAAGTTAGAATATGAAAGTGAGAAAATATAATGAAATAGAATGACATAAATGACAATAAAAACAAATCAATGTCAATCTGATGCTCAGAATGAATGGTAAATGTGTGAATCATATTTGTGCACATTCAACACACTATTTTATATATATAGTCTTCTCTAGATTTAAACACATAATTTATTTTATTGTAAACTCATGTTATATATGAAACACATAGGATCCCATATTTACACAAATAATAAGCCTCTTTTATCCATATTATTTGTGGTGCACATGAGAGGATCACGTCACTAAGGAAATTTACTCCCAAATTACCCTCAAAATTAGGGTTAGTGGGCTACAAGCATGATTATAAATTTATAGTTAGTTCCTTATTCGATACACACTAATAAATTAAATAGAAAGATATAATATCTTAAAAATCATTCAAAACCTTTCCTTAATCACCCTTTATCCTTTATTTTTAATTACATTATCATCTTATATAATAGGTTTTCCAGATTGATTTTGTGTACATAGTCACAATTCTTGTGATTCATTATATAGCACTAGAAAAATTGTCTTACATTACATAATTTATTTAATGGGATCTCTAAAATAATATTTATTTCATATTACATAGTATTTTTAAAACTATTTAAAAATTTCTTTTACGTTTCATGGTGTAATTAAATATTTATATTTTTTGTTTATGTACAATAGTGTTTCCAAGGTTGAATTAGAATAATTTCCTTTACAAAATAATTTATATTTTTATAATTTTTAACCTATTTCCATTTTATTCTCATTACATACACCTCATAATGTCCATATTATTAATCTTAGATAAGGAAGAGGTCCAAACATACCTTCTTCTTCACTAGAGCAAGTTAGTTAACTTAAATATCTTGATACTTTAGATTAACTACATAATATTAATGCCAAAATTTACTTATTATAAATTTAAATAAATGTAATATATAGAGATATTTTATATTAATATTTATTCACAACTCTTCTATTAAATAAATTTGAATCTCCCCATATATCTTCTATCATTACTAACATTGTATGGACTGACAAAAACATTTACTTTGAAAAGGAAGACCTTCTACCACATCATATTTTTAACCAATACTTACCATTATATAACTAAGTTTTTGTATAAAATAAGGTGGTAAAATGTGTTTTAATTTGTAATGAATATGGTTTGAAATTTTTTAATATATGCTTATTAAGTTTACTAGGTATAATAGTAAATGATCTCATTCATTTATGCAATAATATGTTTGGATTTTACAATATACCACACAAAGTAATTGGGAAGATCACATTGAATATCACATTAGGGAAACGTAATATTGTTAAATTATGCCAAGTTATGATTAGTTATCCTAATTACAATATTTCATTAGGATGATGTTTTCCATGATATTAATGTTGTTCCTACCACCTTGCATCCATATCTTAAATTATCTTTCAGTGGTATGGTTGTGTGTGTGGTACGCACACATGCATGCATGTATCTATGTGTTCATGTGCACATACGTCAATGTGCATGTGTATGTCAATTTTGACTCCATGACATGATATGAAAAATTATCATTCATAAATGGATTTTAACGATATAATAAAAGTAACATGAATCCTCTAGACCAAGAAAGCAATTCATTGCTAACACCATGGGTGACTATTTGTTATAAGTTTATTCCTTTTTTGTTTGTAACCTTTCAAATATGTTTTTCCTAATGTATCCTACTAATACCTGTATTTAATACATATAACCTTACTCAAATTTTTAATACCAATACTTTATCCAAACATTGGTGATCTAATTCATGCACTACATTTAATTGAATCTTCTTCTCCCTCTAAATATGGTTTTGAACATAAATATTTAAAAATGATATAAACATACTATGGGAGAATGAGTGGGTAATCATACTCAAGGTATTATTGATTGGTTTTTTCCTTTTATAATGAAGGTGAAGTATGTGTGGGGTACAATAATGAGTCTATACCTCATACATAACATCCTTATAATAAACTACTAACATTTATATTAACCACTAAATAATGGTGTGATATTGATACTCAAGTCAGCCATATTTTAAAATTATCATTAATATATACAGAGCTCATTGATGATACCATTTCACTTGAAATTTAAATATTGGATGAAATTTCAAATGATGTGTCTCTTAACTAATATCTTGGTACATATGAATATCTCCCTTATTTCCACCATAAAACATGTTACCCTTACAAAACCAATACACATGCATATTTTTGTGAGATCAATACTTCTCTTGATAAAATATAATTAGATGATCCCAAAGCATTTCCTTCTAACCCATATTCTAAGTATCAATTTAAATTAATAATTAAGAAATAATATAATTTTACTAGCATATGGATAAAAATCCTCTCCTAATTATCCTAGCTCTAATGTTGAAAGATAATGAAATAAAATATATGTGAAAATAATTGTGTGATTATAAAAAACAATTGCATAGGAATATAAATATATTCTAAGTATTAATCCATAAATCATATTACATAATATTATATTATATCCAAATGTGAAATTCATCAAGCAAAAAATAAGGAAAATCTACCCAAATGTGTATTTAATAGTCAAGGATGGAATCCAAAGATTACTGTATGATGGATTCATTCATGTTGTAAATTATCCTAACTGGATTTATAATATTGTACTAGTAAAAAATACTAATGGAGATATTTTATTTTACATAGATTACCATGATTTAAATAAGGCTTTCCATAAAGATGATTTTCCATTTCCAAATATATATGATTTTTGACTCTATGATAGGATATGAAGTTTTATCATTCACGGATGGGTTTTTTAGATACAACCAAATTCAAATGAATCCTTAAGACTAGTAAAATAATTCATTTATAACACCATGGGGATATATTTGTTATAAATTCCTACCTTTTGGATTTAAAAATGTAGGTGAAAAATATCAAAGAGGTAGGACACATATTTTTCATGATTACATAAAAAATAGTACAAGATTATGTTGATGATTTTTATAGCAAAATAAAAACATAAAAAAATAATACTCTTTATTTACGATAGATATTTTAACAATTTTTATACCCTAACATGTAATTAAATCCAAAATACTATGTTTTTGAATTACAATAGTAAAATTATTGGGTTTTACTATTTACAAAATGAGTATAGAATGTAACTATAAAAAGGTAATATATGTACTTGATATTCCACCACCAAGTATTCTTAAGTAACTTCAATGATTACAAGGACATATTAAAGTTGTATGATGTTTTGTAGATCAATTGGTAGATAAAATGGCATATTTTAACCTTAACTTTAAGAAAATTCCAAATTTGTGAAACAACCCCCAAACAAAAATTTGAAATTGTATTATCAGAGTATGCTTGGATAACATGCATGGTCCAAGGCCTCACTTGATGAAATAAGTAATGTTCCTTGTATGTACTCAAGTACACGAAACCAAAAATGAATTAGGGTATCTAAGATAAAGGCCTTGATGAAAAAATAATGTTCTCCATGTACTCAAATACACACAACAAAAAATGAATTAGGATATCTAAGATAAATAGCTAGGGGTAACAACTTACAAAAGATTCCATGGGAAAGCAAGTTACCCAAATGATAAACTATGGGGTTTGGGGTGTATTATTGTACAAGTAAACATATAAGTCCCATGAAACATAAAAAACATAAGATATTCTTCATCAACTAATTTATATATCCTTAACCCTTGATAGGTATCTGAATCCCCTCATTAGGTTTTGGTTCCACTCTAGGATGGTTAAATGGTTACTTGTTGACCCAAGCATAAAAAGACAAATTTACATACTATGTTACCATTCGGTTTCAACATGTTTATGGGAAGAAAATAGGACTTGATGTTACTTAAATAATAAACTATAAAATCAAATATAATGGTCATAAAAGTAGCAACCAACAGGTTGAATAAAACACATGCAAGTTTATACCAATCTCCACAAGCACACAACAGAAGTTATTACTATGTAAAGAGAGTACAATCATGAAAGGAATGGAAACAAAATTATCATAGGTTAATACGTAGGTAATAACAACCAAGGATATTAGTTTCATCATGGATTAAGTTCATTGCACCATTTCCTAACTTAATTTAAGTTCACAATTTTTTCAATTTATTAATCATGAATGGAATTATCTGAAATATGAGTAATGATACAATTTACAATCAACTCTATATTTGCTAGATATGATATAGTTGGCAGCCCATAATTGGATCTATGCAAATGATATCAGATTGAAATATTTCCAATGTATTTCTAATTAATAAGAGCAAGGAATTAATGTAAATAGGACATTTATTATAGCCAAATATATATTCCTTTATCATTAATTATTCAACAAACCATTATATTTAAATTAAGGAAACACTTATACCATATAAATTTCTTACTTATCAATTATTTTCTAGAAATAGGCCAAAAAGGGAATTCAATATTATGTCACGGAAATAATTTACATCCACATGTATATTCCTTTAAATTTATCAAGATCCTTAAACAATTAGTTTTCGTGTCATTCCCTACAATAATAATTGATTTAAGAGACAAACCATCTTCATGTAACATTATTCATAAGTGAAATTATACATAAATGTGTGATACAAGGTTTAACATGATCCGGTATATAAAAAAAGTGACAATCCTAAGATTTCCCACAAAAGTAAAGTACATTGCCTTCATTCTATCATCAAGTATCTCACTCAAAATAGGATTTTTAGCCATGCATATATGAGTGGAACATAAATAAAAATTCCATTTAAGTATCTCTATCAACTTAAGATGATTATCATGCCATAACAAAATAGTGTATACTCATTTGTATCCCATAAAATTTAAGTCCTAACATACATTCAACCCTTATTTCATTCACATGAAAATTAAGCATTATAGAATAAAAAACCAATATATGTTATTTCATAATATAAGTAACATATGATTACTTTCTTTCATCACAACACTCCAAGAAGTTTAACCATCCATCTACAAGTTGAATAACCCATTTCATGAATTAACATAGTTTATTTCAAATAATAGGCAACCCTTGGTATAGATATAAACCCATAATTTATTTAATTAAAATAAGGGAAATAAGAATGTAACTAAGAAAATTAATCAAACAAAAATATATTGTTTATCAATAAACATATGTATATGTATATGTAGCTATATAAAACAAAAGAATGCAAGGGAGAATACCATTTAAGCTTGCCTCATATTCTAGAAATAAGAGATAATTGAACTTTATTTCCAATATTTCATATACAATTTGAAATGCAACTAGAAGAGGATATCTATATATTCATGTTACATCAATAGTTAGGAATAGAATAAGAAAGAATCATAAGTGTATGCCAAAAAGAAATAAGTTAGATAGTTCATCGATAAATATTGTTTTCAATGTAACTTCTTGGTTATTAAAAATGGAACTAGCATACTTATATATGCTTAAACATCATATAACAATAAAATTATGTCCACGGATAAGTCTTAAAGCTGCCAACAATAAAATTCTCATGCCAAGAGACTATGGAAACACTATATAAAAATACATAAAGAGAGTAGTGTTACAAAAATCAATGTATAGGATCAACTACCTTTTCCACTAACATAATAATTATTAACAAAGTAAAAAATTGTAAGTATCACACATTAACCATCATCATCTAACTATCAAATGTAGAACTAGGAAATCATAATAATGATTAAGTTTAAGAAATATAAACGAGATCTTAGTTGCTACCATATGCCAAAATACAAACCTTTTGATCCTCCTTCAACATGGCTTATTTTCAAGACAAGGTTAGCATATAATACTACCAAGCATAACTAAAAAAATAATAGTAAATTAATTAGATTTACAATTATACTTGATAACTATACAACATGAAAATGATAATACAAACTATGCTAAAGAAGTATATGAATAACATAAAAAAAATGCTACCAATTACATCATGCCTATCTATGATATCATCCAGGAGTGTGAGTAACATGTAATCATGTTTAAAAAACACTGCTAACCATCTATATGATCCCAACAATTAGTGGTCGTGACCACCCCATCCATCAATTGGATGGTGGGTTTAGTAATAGGGTAAACAAAGAGGTTCAATTCTTGAACAATGACTATAATCCACTAGTATAAGTCAATATAAATATACAACATGCCAAAAACATCCATAAATAATGGTAACATCACAAGAAATTTTAAACTAGACACTCCATACATGTGGCATCAAGTCTCATTTCTAGCATAGACCCATGTATGGTGGTATAATAAGTGACTAACTACTACATTTGATTAAAAGGAAGTATAACCCATTAAATGTGAAAATAATAAAATTCAATCCAATAAATAATATTTGAAAGGTCATGAATAATTTTTGATTGATAGTTGGGTACTTTAAGCAACACAAACTAAATACCAAGATAAAATAAATCACACTTAATCATAACCAAATGTCCTTTCACAAACCAATCAAACATCGAATGAAGTTTACAATGGTTCTAATAGTCTTCTATGATTAATGGACAACTAAATAAATTATACTCATGTTATAGATCCATATTGAAGTCGTATGACTTCATAATATATTTGAGGAATCTAATTTTCAAGTCCCACATATAATCCCATATTCAGTTGTCCTTCCATATATCAATGTTTGGATCATGTCACATTCAAAAAGTGAGAGATATAAATGAAATTTAGTTCATAAATCTTTCAAAAAAAATAATACTTACCAAAACAAAGCTTACATGTAGCCCCCAAGTCAATAAGCTTCATTTTAAAGAGATTTTGAATGTCTAATTACCAACTTCTCCCTTCTTGTGGTTTGAAAACATTTTTTATTTTTTTAATAACCATCCACTTGGGCCACATAAAGACATAAGACTTAGTTCCCAACTCAATTTGATAGAGATAGGTTTAATTTGTACACACAATCCAAAATAAAGTTCTAGATATATCCTCTATGAAATTGGGTTGAAGACACCAATAATCCAAACCAATTAAAAAAGCCTTTCAACTTAAAATAAGGATTTTGAAATATACACAACCAAGCATTAAAATCTAGATGAGATTGAGCTACAATGAGATTTATATCAAGAAGATAATTTGCCACCAAAATAACCCAATATTATAACATACATAGAAAATATTTATGTGTAAAGTGTAACTTATTAGATTTAACATGCATACAATCATAAATATGGAATTTGAGACCAACCCCACCAAGATCCCAATTCAAAAAACACCAAATCCCTAGTTCTAGATGAACCCCACACAACCAATATGATGTAAAAATATATTACATATTACAAGTTCTTATTTCAATTGAGTAGAATGCACGAGGGAAAAGTAATTCACCATTTTTGGGTTAATATGAGGGTATTCAAGCACTTTGACCAATAGGTTTTTTAAAGATTAATTTCACTCCCCAAAACCAATAAATTCACTTTTGAAAATAGGGTTTGTAAAGTAAAATAACACATTAAACCCAACTTTGTAATTTCTATTTTGAAATTAAAACCCAACAATTTCTCCATTACCATAAGGGCAACATTAAGGATAATCCAGCATAACAAAAAAGAGGTAAATTAATTATATTGGGTCATAGGTCCATGATGAATTCTCTCAACTTCATCATCACCCTATAATGTTTTATTTCTCATTAAAAAAAACCACTAAAAAACATTGTACAAACTAGAAAACAAAACTAAAGGGCATATTTCATTATAAAAACTAGAAATTACTTGGATAAAATATCATCCCCCAAATCAATTATACTAGGCCTATTTTAATGACGAAACTATACATTTTTTAATAAGGAAGAATAAAATAATTAGAATAGGGAGATTGGGGTTTCAATCTCCTTTCCATAACTTTTGGTGTGATTCCTAAGTTGACCTCTTCGTACCAAAATTAAATAAACCCTTCCCCCCCCACAATAAATCTTTCATCGATTCCATGTATCCAAATGGGCTCATAGTGTAACTCGGTTTCCAACCACAACACATAAATCTAAGGAAAAAAAGTAAAGTTAAACCTAACATTCAATCTTTTATTAAAGAAGAAGTGTAGTTTCCTTCATACATTTACTAATTATTTCCCCATAGAATACTTGAGTGGAGAGGATTTCTAATTTTGGTTCAGCATGGGATTAAAAAATGTGAACCCACACATCAAAAAATGAATTAATAAAACCATGACAAGTGTTTGGTCCTATCCAAAACCATTTATAGGGTCCAATTTGAGATCTAAGTGGAGGACTAAATACACCCCTAAATGCATGGTCAGTAGCCTTGTCAATGATCAACATAGAATAATCAAAACATAACCCAAGTTAACATAAACTAACAAGTAATCATCAAAAAGGTTTAATTATTTATAGGCAAGCATCTCAAAATGACAAGGGTACAATTGACACTTGCAACCAAGGACGAGAAGCAGTGAACTACACAAGGATCACAACATTACAATTGAGGCATGATACCCAATAAGTACAAGATCTCCATCAAGATAAAAATAAAGGGACCAAAACATAAAATTTACATATACCATAGATAGAAAATTGAATCCCACATGACACTAATATAGATGATAAAATCAAATATGAAAAAAAATATGACCCAAAAGGGAAGAAATGAAGCCAAAGTAATAATGATGAAAACAGATGAAGAAAATATTGGTGGCATTAGAATCCATTTTTTGACAATTTATTTTAACTTATTAGAATCATATCCAACTGTAGATTGACCTCATTATTTTGTTTACATCACTGTCTAAGCACACTACCAAGCCTATCTCATTACCTGGATTACTACATTCACCAAATAAGACATTAGAAATACTAGAACGATGTTGTTATAAATAATAAATAAAAATAAATTTAAAACAAATCATTAAAAATTAATAATAAATTAATGATAGCCATCTATATATGTAAAGAGACCAGAGTCAATATGGATGATTGTGACCCCTAGTATGCCCTATGAACATAACCAATAGCAACCAGAGTAATCAATGTCAATCCACGTTAGTGAAGCATGGTAAAAGAATAACAAACAATAATGTATATAAACTAAAAAAACATATAATATAAGATATAATAAATCCAATGCAATTAATTTATCTGTTAGGATAAAATAAATCTAGTATGAGCCTAAAATGTGACATAGCATAATCACAATAACTACCCATGATATTTCACATCTCACCCTTCTAAAACAAGACCAACATCAATAGTCGTTAGTCCATGTGCTATAAAAATTTGGTAAACAAGCTATAATAAAATATTTTGAAGGTGTCATAAGGTTGGTTCATGATAATTTGAATGGGATGAGTTTTCTTAATAAAGCCTCGATGCAATTAAGGAATGTAATATAAATCTACTAGTTCTTATACCCCCGATTCCAGATAATCCTATTTTTTATATAATTCATCTATTTATCATGATTTTATATTTTCAATTTTATTACATGATGATGATCATATTGAATGTACTAATTATTGCATTATGATCATAATTATTCTACCATTGAAATTTTTTATTTAACAGTTAATTTTACATTACAAATTTTTTGACAATATCTACTTCATAATGAGATTTGTGTTATCACTAATGTTGATCCACATTGACATATTATGTCAAAATAATATTTGTTAGGTCACATAGAAAAATTTATGATGTTTCTTACTAAATTAAATTTAAATTTTATTTCACAAAATGTATTAAAGTGTAAGCTATCACATATCAGTTAGTTGTTTCTCTATTACAAGCTTTAACATCAATTACTACAAAATTTCAAGACGAATCCACCTATTATATAATTAATAATGATATGTAGACCACATATTTAGATGGACATAAATTTTGTACAAGGGTTAGGGTAGGAATTGTACTCATTGTTCTACAAGGTTTCCCAATATCTTTTGAATTTTGCTTGGTATTTACATACACCAAAAATATTA